>VMBQ01001925.1:58817-93382 GCA_007657795.1 Dreissena rostriformis | reverse complement strand
GTAGTAGTAGTAGTAGTAGTAGTAGTAGTAGTAGTAGTAGTAGTAGTAGTAGTAGTAGTAGTAGTAGTAGTAGTAGTAGTAGTAGTAGTAGTGGTAGTAGAAGTAGTAGTAGTAGTAGTAGTATTTGTAGTAGTAGTAGTAGTTGTGGTAGTAGTAGTAGTAGTAGTAGTAGTAGTAGTAGTAGTAGTAGTAGTTGTAGCAGTAGTATAAGTAGAAGTTGTAGTAGTAGTTGTAGTACAAGTAGTACTAGTAGTAGCATTATTTAAAATGTATTTAAACGTGCAAATAAATGTAAACATACTGAAGTATTATATAAAAACAAGCGAAACACAAGCATGAACAAAAAAAATAAACTACCGCATCGTTTATGTATAATCATTATTCAAAATATAAATTTAAATAACATATGTATAAAGCGTTCATAGCGCTTTTCGTCCATAGTTTGGCAAATACGAGTTTTGCTAATAAATTGTTTAACATTTTTCATAGTACTGAATGACCCATTGGTAGCACTTTGATTTGTGTTCCAAAGGACCAACGTTAATAGTAAGACGAAGACCATATTTTGTATTTAACAACATATAAACTTCAGCGTATAAACTTCACAATAGGTACGGTATTGTTCTTATTTCATGTTGGAATAATCTGTATTTATAACAGACTAATGCTTCTGCGAGCCGATGAATTACAGTGAATTCCATTTCGTACGATGTGATAGACAAGTGACTGAGACACATCGAAATATGTATTCATTGGGATGACCTTGAAAACAAAAACAGGACAAGATGTAATTATGGTAATTTGTTTTCATTTTGTATTATTTTTTTTAATTAAAAGCACTTATTTCCAGGGAGCACTTATTACAAGATATATCCGACGACTAGATCGTGACCATATATTCTGAAATAAATTAAAAAAAAATATATATATACCCTGAATAAAACATAAAATTATATATTGGTGGCGAATCTGCAATTCCGCTTAGTAGAAACAACTTACACATTAATATGTTCACTAGTACACGAAATCGAATCAAGGAGACTACTCAGATATGTTCTTACAGCATGTGTATCGTTGCCAAGAGCATTACACGTCAGGTCAAATATAATGCACAATAAAAAACTATTTCTATTTTAATTTTACAAATATAATCGTTGTAATTTAAGTGATTTATATCCTCTCGCCAAGGAAAAATACATATTGGCGTTACATTTGTGCATGAAATATGTTGAAAAACTCTTCCATGCATATGATACAACTCGTTTTAACCAGTATCCATGTTTCGTTTTATTATATAAGACCATTGGCACATGTTGTTATACGTACTTGTCGTGGATTGTAATCATACTTCGAAGATGTCATTTAATTAAGACTATATTATCTTCAAACAACATAAAAGGATAGCAACTGCAATTCTATATTTCCAGAATGCTACATTTACCATTTATGATTGTATAAACCTAAACATACCACTTCAACACATTTTGAGTTTACGCACTTTTACCGTTTCTGTTTTAATAAATCACTTTAACTAAAGTGAGAACATTTACCGCATATTAATTAACATTAACTGATTGTTTTCGCAGTGTTCATAGTGTTATTGCAACGTTACTATTAAGACACACTTATTTATTGTATCTTTGATGTGAGCATTACAGTAAAAGTAAGTTTTATTCTGGTGGGAAAAACACAGTAAAGGTACATTAAGTGTATGAAAGTATTTATTATGACTTCACTTTTCTGAAACACAACACTAATGGATAGCAACGCGAATTTCACATATGATATCGGTTTCTTGAGGACATGCATACTAAATGCTACAATGCATACATTTCTTGATAGTTGTCTTTAAACTTATGGACAATAAAACATTATACCAAGATGTTTTATTTCCTATGAACGCATTCTTAAATTAATTATTGCCATGTTATATTGTATTTGCAACATACCATTATCACATTTATAAATAATATATCGACCACAGAGTAACACACCAAACAAATTATTTGCAATAACAGTTTATTTCGCATTATTTTGTTGCAAATTCCCTGCACAATACATTCTGCAAATTAAGACTTACTGGGTCTTTCTGGTTAATATTAAAATGTGTTTATGTGTGTTAAACCGGCTGAACACATTGGTGAGTTGTACATATATTGTATTTACCAATACGATAATAACATATCCGTTGTATGTGCCACACAATTGTCCGGTAAACAGTTACAACAGAGCAAGTGCAAAGAACACCGATCTACTCGTTACCTAAATGTGTTATTATGAATAGTAACACTATCTACTATAATATTGTATCGGCCGAAGACAGCCGACACTATACTATTTTATTGGCCCTCGAAAACACTTTTTGTAAAATTAATCTAAATAACGGCTTTTGGTCGATACTATGCGCACAAAGAAGCATATTGATGTCAGGTATAATATATATGTATAAATCCAATGTTAAACAATAAGGACATCCAATGATATATCCATCCACAGGTTGACAATTTTATTATGTGCCCGATGGAATAAGCCAAAAACTTCAGTAATAAATGACCATTTGAAATTCATGCTCCAAAAATATTTGAAAATTAAAGCATGATTATAGTGACATAACAGTAATAAGATCATTCGTTAACATAGTTATTATATTTCTCATAATCGACTTATTCATCAATAAACATCTACTTTGCAACCTATTATTTTATGTACTAATGATGTTACAAACCATATACATCATAAGAAAAAGCACAAGTTCCTGTAATAATGACAATTGTTAATTTCCCTAAGACAACACCTTAGATATAGTTAATTATGTTATGATTTTTTTTTTTTTTTTGCGAAACTGAGGCAAAGAACTTTTGTGTAATGAATCAAAAGAAACGTAATGCGCTGAATAATTGATGTGACTCCATGTTTGTTTCAATAATGGTGTTGTTTTAATATCAACATAACTAATAATTAAATTGAATTTAAATAGAATGAAGCGTTCTCAGTTGTGTCAACAAATAGTAATGCTGTATTTGGGTTAATTTTGTTAAGCCATTTTTTGTATAAACTGTGAGGATTCCTTTGTTATTGGACACTTCTGTCACCCACAAATGGGCTTTAATATACCTCCTAGTGTAATATCAACTCCCTGTACATAACTAAATTAACTAATTTTTACATGAGTATATTTATAACTTCTAATCAAATGAAAATGTTTTGTAGAATGCAATAAATAAAATGTGGTTTGATACATTATTGTACTAGACCACAACAGACAAGCGCCTTAGTAAAATTAAGTTTAAGCAATTTATCAATTACATAATTTGTAGTTAACATAAGCGCAAACTTTAATACATACATAGTAAAATGATATATGTTTATAACATGTAACCGCTTCTTTATCCCATTTGATTCTCTCATTTGCTATGGCACCATTCATATTTGAACAAATACAGTTTCTCCACATTTTACTTCGTGTTGTTATTTATTTGACCTCAGCCCATTTGTCAGCAATAGTCTGAATAGACGTTCACAAATAATAAGATATGCAAATAAAGAAAGTCCAGTTGCAACAGCAGAAGATTAATGACTAGTAGGAAGCCATTTACATATTGACATCGACCAAATGGCAAACACTCCAGCCAGGAACAGCAATACAAATTAAGCAATGTTGAATAACGGGACTCTAGTTCGCGTCCGAAATTCTTGTTTTAGCATGGGACCGATTCCTTATACACGACTGGATGGTACATTTGAGAACGCACACTACATCTTAAACAAGTATTAACCATCGATAAACCACATTGAAACGGTCAATTGCATTGCGGATTTAATGAACATTTGAATAAACAAATGCTTGAATTATGCACTTTTAACTCATAGATCAAAAACAGTTAACAAACAGTTTGTGACACACTATAAATGTATAGCCCCCACAACTAAACGATCTAATCATAAGGTAACTCGGCTTATTTCCTTTTTTTCCACACAGGAAATCAAAGCGCATCAAGAGTGTTATTTGAATTTTGTAATAAATGCAACGATTTTCTCAATTTGCCATTACATAAATAAAATAATTTGAATTATGTCAAAATCAATACACACTTACCAATTTCAGGTAATAGCACGGTCATTAAACAATACCAACGCTTTCAACTCCTGCGTACTTTTTAAAGTTGATTTTCTTTGTAAACTACGTCATAAATAATAGAAATTTAAATACTGTAAAGATTTAAATGTTCACATATTTATCTTAGTGAGGAAAATGAGTCTTTTTTATTATTAGTTTACTGAAAGTATATATGTGCGTATTAAATCTTAGCTTACATACGTGCACAGTAATAATGGAATAAGTAACAACTGTAAACTAACGCGATATTTCGTAAGCCTCTACTTTAAGTCGGTAAACAAATACATACTAATGTCGTTATTTATTTATATATTTTTTGTCGTTAAACTTCGAGCAGTAGAATAGTAAACAATGCAAACATTCATATTGAAAGGATCAATTAAAACTCGAAAAACATGCTGTATCTATTGAAATATTAACTGCAATAGTTTAAATTGCGCCTGTGCTCTAAAGTAGTGCATAATTATTTAGTTCTTCTGAACTTAACCACCATACTTCAAGATTGAACGATTTAATGCGATTTTATATTTTATGCATTTTCATACTTTTTACAAGTTCAACCCGACTTTAATGCGTGTATTGATTATCTTAATACCCATTCACGTATAACGAACATCTGCACCTTCTGATGCATACAAAATAAAACAATATTGGCAGGGATATATTAAGCTAAACATAAGCAATACATCACTCCAGACTGTCAAATAACGTGTTCTGCTTGAGCTTAGATTCTCCAGGCTCGGCGAACTACACTTGCTGTTATGATGTCAATTAAAATTATTCGATCGCATGTGTTCCTTGATATTTTGTTTAAGCTTATAAGCCGTTAAACTGAATAGTTGCATGTGCTACAAATTTAACTTAGGTTATATGCACTAAAATTGTGTTAACTTATGTTCTTACATAATTTATCCATAGGAAAGTAAATCAGTCTTCATTCTAANATATGTTAAGATTCAAATGTTCACATATTGATCTTAGTGAGGAAAAGGAGTCTTTTTCATTATTAGTTAACTGAAAGTATATATGAGCGCATTAAATGTTAGCTTTCACACGTGTGTAGTAATACTGGAATAAGTAACAACTGTGTGTGAAACTAACACGAAATTTCGTTAGCCTCTACTTTAAGTCGGTACACAGATACAAAACTAATGTCGCTATTTAGTTATAAATTGTTTGTCGTTAAACTTCAAACAGTAGAAAAATAAATCTTGCAAATATTGATATTGAAAGGATCAATTACAACTCGAATGACATGCTGTATCTATTGAAATATTATCTGCCATAATTATTTAAATTGCGCTTTTGCTCTAACGTAGTGCATAATTATTTAGTTATTCTGAACTTAACCACCATACTTCAAGATTTAACGATTTAATGCGATTTTATTTTTTATGCATTTTCATATTTTGTTAACAAGTTCAACCCAACTTGTATGCGTTCATTGATTATCCTAATACCCATTCACGTATAAGGAACATCTGCACCTTCTGAGGGATACGAAAGAAAACGTTATTGTCAGGGATATATTAAGCTAAACATAATCAATAAATCACTCAAGACTGTCAAATAACCGCGTTCTGCTTAAGCTTAGATTCTACAGGCTCGGCGCACTACACTTGCTATTATGATGTCAGTTAAAATTATTCGATCGCATGTGTTCCTTAATCATTTTGTTAAGCTTATAAGCTGTTAAACTGTATAGTGGCATGTGCTACAAATTTAACTGAGGTAGCATGCACTTAACATGTGTTCTTACATAATAAATCCATAGGAAAGTAAATCAGTCTTCATTCTAAATGCATAAATAGCTTATGTTTCACAGTCTGTATAATTAGTTATTTATTAAAAAATAATGACTAAAGAAAAAACGTATCATATAATTTTGGCGAAGGTTTGCACTAATTATTTTCGAATATATTTTCATATAATTTTAAATACACGCCATTGTTTTAAAATTTAACTAAATATGAATAAGAAATGTAAAGCCATTGTGAACATTTAATATCAGCACATACAACATTACAAGTTATTCGTTTGACAATACGTTTACTCAAGTATATTCAAAGCAAAATACACATACTTCTACATGTTATAAATCAAAGTATTAAATTGTCAGGAATGCAATAAAATGAAAAATCCTGAATCCGGTGTTAAAATGAACAGTTCATGTTAACAATAGGTTTAATAAGTTATTTTTAGTAAGGATGCATTATAGACCAAACTAAAAATACATGACTTGTTCTGATAAACGGCCTTAAACTAATAAGTCAACCACGTAATATAGATCAAGTTCATTGTATGTTTTATCAAACCACAAAAACTAAACGGTAGCACACACTAAAAGGGAATTGTAATACCTTTCAGAAGAAGTGTACATTAACGAGCAACGATGGATTCCTTGAAGAATCATTATTGTATTATTTAATTACTGTTAATAAGTATTTTCATGTATGTATCCCCACTGTTGACCCTTATGTAATACGAAGGCAATATATTGGTAATGGTACTGCATTCCATTTTAATATGCCATACGTGCATATTACAATTCTTGATTGATGTGAAACGTTCACAGTTCTTGGGTTAATCTTAATGATTGCGCATGTGCCGAACAACTTTTTTTAACACATAATCAATATGATCTTCCTTATTTACAAAACAAAACACATTTTAATCCAAACGTGTAACTCGACTGCCTGAAATAAGTCAATTCTGTTTTTTTTTTTAAATAATTGCTGGTATTAAAGAAACACATATTACGAGAATTTCTTGTGGCCTAGTTATGCAAATGAATGTTCTTGTGTATATATTTTCCAGGAACACAAGACTGTTGGGAATGTTTGATAAATTAGGTGGTCTGCCTAGAATACAAATGCAATCGTTCATCACTTCAATACTTTTTTCTGGATACTTGATTATTGCCAAAGTAAATGCTCAATGCCGTTTCGAAATTGTATTGCAATTTTAGTTCTATGATTATTCAAATAAAAGCGTGAAGCACACGATGTATTAACGTGTGTTTTAGTACATAACGTTTTCAATTTAAGAAGGATCAGCGGAATAAAACTAATATGGTACTTATCACGTGGCCCATACACCAAAGCCTCCCCCTCCTTACGCATAAATTAACTACCATGTAAGTCCCTTACGTAAGGCTGTCATCCGAGTTTCATTCATTTTGTGTGTTTTGTTTGTGTCTGTGTGGTGTGTGGAATCGTCGGTAACACGATCAATTACAAAACACACAGGAAAACGTATGGATAATATGAAATTTTTAATGCCGATGCAACATTACAGTCCCCAATAAAGACATTATCAATTAAAGCTGTTCTTGTCGTATGTTGTTGTGGAATTGCTTACGATAACAACATTTGATAAAACATCTTCTCCTCTTCATTTACCGGCAAGAAGCTCTTTAGACGAGTTCGTCTTTATGAACTTCAAATTTAATCCGACAATGGTTATTTTTAAATCGATATGTTTACGCACGTCGTTAGGTATGTAGAACAACTCACAAAACATGTGAATGGGACCTTTTAACGTTTTAGTTTATTGAAAAAAAATAACAAATTTGTTACAGATTCGCAAATTTTCGTTGTTGTAGTTATGATGTTTGCGATGAAACCGTAAAACAGAACATTTACTATGCTCTAAAATATCTATTAAATGTATCTTTTGACGATATGAAAACCTGAAAATATGACAGCGTTACAAACAGAAAACACTACGAGGATTGCTTATATAAGGTACAAACTACACCAATCACGATATAGGCACGGATGACCGAGTGGTTTAAGTGTTAGACATTCACTCCAAGGGTCAGTGGTTCGATCCCAGTTGAGGATTACTTTTGTTCTTTCTTTAATTTTATTTGTGTTTCTTTTTAAATTGAGCTATTTTGGTCCAATGCTAACATTTGTCAATTTAAAGCATTTAACGACAAACTTCAATACATGCCAACATCTGTGACAAAGTAAGTTTTATGTGTTTATTAGCATTAAAAAAATACATAGATGTGTTCACGTCATCTCACCAGACGCAATGGGACATTGCATTTGCAAACAGTGTTTAAGACACTGCGTATTAAATGAAGACTTTTAATTTAAAATTATATTCGGGAAAGTTTGAAAATGTCTGTAATCAACCATGAAATGTTCTAAATAAAATGTCAACAAATACAAAAAAAAAAGATTATATGTCCACGCCAAATATATATCTACGCCATAGCAACTCAACAGACGCATTTGTAAGTTGACAAGGACGGATGACAAATTATATGAACTTTAGCACTGTACGTTTGTCGAATGAGGATTGAATACGGACTCGCCTTTTATTCTCTTTCATTCCCGCATATTTTCGATTTTCCCTCATACTGTGTGCGTAATTACTTTACCATTTAATCAAAAGGACAGTTTAAAATGATGTCTTACCGTAAAAATAATACATCGGAATTGTCAGAATGGTTTCGTCTAACTTAATTTGATTGTTCAATATAATTGCATAAGAAGAATACAAACGACGTCACAATGTCCTAGATTACTCAGCAAATAGTATTTAGTTAACGTGAGATATGCTCACAATATTTTATGTCAAATTAAGTTGTGGTGCAATTCAAATAATTTGTTTCGTGTATACATGTGTATGTGAACTACATATTCAGATAATTAATTAATGTAAATAACTAGTACAAATTACCATGGGACCGTTTCCCGCTCACATTTTGTGAATGTGAATACTACGAAACATTTATTAAATTTAAAGTCAACACTAGATATCTAACAACTAGGCAATATGCATATACGTTTAACAAACCCATTCACAAACATTATATTAAGCTTTAACTTAAAAAGTTAAAAACAGTTGGGTAACAAATGTTACATATATTGGTTACATAGAATATAAATGTGTATTCGTATTCTATTTATTTTAGCAGTGGGGTTAAAATAAACGCGTTTAATATTATTTGACTAAAAACAACACATGCACCTGGCATGCACTAACGACAATCCGTAATTTAATATATATATCTTATTAAAAGCTTCATCTGAGAAGCTTTCTTGCACTACGTTTCGGTTTTTGCATGTTTGTGATTTTTGTTCTATTTGCTATGAACCAAAAAACTACGTACACACACTTATCTAATAGAACATCCGTCCGGAGGGAAACAGACAGTTTTTGTGTTGATTTTCTTCATTTTGATGTACATGTATGAGACTTGCTGAGAAACACAATAAATGGGTATGATTTGCTGGATGATTAGGAATATTTCCCGGTCAAAAATGATATTTATATTAAGGAACGCTATAAACGAAATAGGCTATTTTTAATCCGCTATTTTTTGGGAATACTGTAAAAAGAACGGAGAATGACTGACTAATAACCTATACACACAATCAACAACATATACACACTCTTCAGAAAAACAATGAGATTAAAAAGTCATTGACAAGTCAGTAAATGGAAATAAGCTGGAAAGCCAAACAAAAACACAAAGAATAATTATATATCAGCTAAATAAGTCACTTTGAGGTCAAAAGGAACAATACACCCCGTGATGCAACGTTTTAATTGGTATTCAATAATCGGAAGTCATATGTATAGAGTGTATATTATTTGACCATAGGGCTTCCTTCAGGTCAATGTTCCTGTCCAGAAGAAGTGAATAACGGTTTGTTTATGTTTTGTTTGTTTAAGGACTCAAATGTCATTCATGCCTTAGTATGTGAGATAGTGCATATCCGTTTTTACAAATACATGTTTGAAGATCTCTTCTCTACAAAGGTTTAAAAACAAGCTTTTTGCAAAATCAATGTGTTTATAACTCTGTATTTTTACCACTCAAATTAAACACACGCGAATAAGAATAGGTTCAATCATAAAGTATTTTGAATGTTTGTTATCCTTTCGTTTTGATATGCGATAGGTTGTGATGAGTCTGAAGTCAATCGCACAGTGTCTTTACATGGGCGTAAACTCTGTACGTACTAAGCGTTTTCACGGTACACATTATAACATGAATGACTAACCAGTAATATATTGAGTGCAAACCACCATTACATGATATTGAATGCGGTTGCAACAGCTGGGTCATCCTGAACGCCTGCGTATATTATTAACATTATTCTCCTGGTGCCACAATATGAACGAAAACATCAGACTCAATATAATTTCTGCCAACGTTTAATGTCACACATTCTTTGCAATAGTCCGTTTGTTTGTTTATGTATAAACATTTTAACAAATTGCATTTGCTCTATACTTCGCTTTCTATATAAATGGTACTATCCGACTGGTTTGGCTTGGTCAGGTGTCCTCTATGTATGTTTTGAACCCTGAGTAGAATTTTATAAATCGTGCACAATGAAAACCAAAATGGCGACTACGTGACATTGTTTTCACCTGTCGAAATTGACCTTCATTGAACACTAGTTCAGTGGCGGTGTTTGCGTATACAGTCACACAGACATGGATATTATTAACGACATAATATATACAATACCAATGTAATGTTAAACGGAATAAAAACGTATTATTCTACAGATGAATGCATGCAAAGCAATAAGTGAGCTACAATATAAGCAAACCCATTCCAAACGTGCATATAACTGTCAATACCAGTAATCCAATAGGTCACAGTAGAGGGATATCGAAACTCAGGGACATCTTTATGCTATACATTCTGACCGCCCTACAGTATTTTAATGAAATTACATGGACAAGTATTTGCTAAACACAGGAGAATACAAGCCATAACACAACGAACAATCTAAAAATTGGCGTTTTTCAATTATTATTTTAGCATACCCTCCTACCTCAGAAACCAAATGACATATGTGAAACACATATTTATAACATATTTATAACATATAAATACCCCGAATGTGTGAAGCGTAAGAGTGGTCAGTCGTATAAACTTAAAACATATCAAACTAAATATGTAATGTTTACAGGTTAAATAGAACGATGTCACAAATTGTACTTTCCCAAAAACCAGGTAAAATAAAACTACCACAAGTGTATTGCCCTCGTAGTTTGTATGAAGTGTTCGCAATAGTTTATGACAATGTGATCGGTGTTGAGAAAGGTAACACAAGACAAACGAATGATATTTATGACTCTGTTTGTAACAGATTCAACTCACATAAGACGAACGAAGATATAGGGATACAATACGAGATAATTTAAAGGCTCGTTGATCTTTATGAAATGCGTTTGTCCTTTCTGTGTATGAGGCGAAGAACTGAACTCGTATGCGTTCTAGTATTAAGTAGAAGTCACGTTAACAAACAGACGCAGAACGTTTTTATGTAAAATTAACTACTTGATTATATCGTTTTTATGTGACCATATAAGGGTATAAACACAGTACCAACTGTATGTGGAGTAACATAATCCGTAGCTTATACCCCATTTAAGTATTGTGCAATAAACATCACGCACAAAGCAATGAAGAAGGGTCCATTGTTGCTTTGAATCCAATAAAGTCAGGTAAGGGTTTTGACATCTGAAGCCACACATACGCTTCCTATGAAGAGGCACGTTTCGTTTCGTGGTCATAAAAAGTAGACATAGCGGATTATTGTGAATGATGAATGATGGGAAGAATTAATTAATTGTGGTCCATGAAAGTAAATGATGTAATGGTTTATTCAATATATAATAGACAAACATTACTTGCGTATACATGTTCAAAACAAAGTAAAATATATAAAGGCATGATATGTTATCAGTATTGAATGTTATAAGTTTAAAAAAAAGGTATCAATACATGAAAAGGTATAGGACAATTAGAATACAGCATTTAGAATCAATTTAACAATGTTATAACGATAACATAACAAATCACTCTACTCTTTTTAAAAAATAAATAACGGCAGAGAATGTGAAAGTGTCATTGTAATCTGTTTAAATTGCATTCAATTCTATATCTTAACATAAGCGCACCAATCTTGTATCTCCATCTTAATATACGCTCGTACTGCGTATGTTAAGTTGAGCAATGTCATGCACTATATGATTGACGTATTTAAACTATCTTACTTGTAATCGTACAAGGAGAAACACCGTTCATTAACAAAAACGTGACTTTGAATAAATAATATTCGTTTAATCTTGTGTCATTCGTTTGATTGAACAAAAAACCCACCCAATACATCCCATTGATTAATGTTTGAGTAGTTGCTGTAGTGATACAAGGATTGACATAGAGAACAAATTTAACTTACAAGGGACAGTTGTTCTTCTTTAAAATGTAACCTTTATAAGGTAGATCATTGACAAGTATTCGTCAATTAGGTTGCTTGTTAAAAACGATATTACTCAGTTGTTGTTGTCATTCAAAGGTTGCAACTACTTTATATGCATACCGTTTTATATACTCAGTTTCCACAATCTCCTAGTCTCATACGTATGAATATGTTTATAAATAACTCACACGTGATTTAGAAGTTCAAAACGTTCATGCAATTACATGCACAAAAGGGAAATATCGTAATTATTTGCGTTTCGTGTTACTATACTAAAAATGCTCTTATAATCCGACAACAATCCGACATCAAATACACTCAGAGGATGCATGTTGTAGTTGTATAAGAACTTTGGCGTGGTTGCTTTGCAAACTAGAGATACATGTTTTATGAATAAGTGTGTGGATATCCATTTCATGAAAACACAACTAGTTATAACTAGATATATCCAATATTGCCTCTCGTTGTCGTGTCTTACCTTAGTGTATACAAATCGCCATGGACATTTTTAAGAACACTTACATAAACAAATCAAGCGTTGTTGAAATATTTATTTGTAAGTGTATTGGGTACAATGTTATTTAACCTATTACTATTTTATGCTTATTTGTTTACATGTCAACAACACGTTATTTAAATGTAATTGATATTCATTTGTTTTGTTGTGTGTGAATATACAGTGTTAAACAGTTTAAAGGAAAAGTTCCGATGTGTCATTTCTCTATTCATAACACATAATACATAATGTATTATGTTTTTTAGAAAGTAACATTTCATATAGAACCACATACTAGTTGTTTTTAAGATAAAACTGGTGTAACTGTAACCTTTAATCAATTTATCAAATGTCCACACTTGGAGACTAGTATATGTTAAAAACATCAATTTCTCTTCGGATAATGCTTATAGAGAGTCATGTTCATGTCTAAGACATATATTAACATAATATATTACTTATGTAATATTCTTTACAGATATAGTGTCATAATTTGAATAAATGCGACCTACCATGTCATGAACTTAATCAGTAACCTGTTGAGAAACATGAAAATGTGAGACGAGATAAACGGATTTACGTTCAGTGTCTTATGCATTTTTAGATCAATTGTCGATCTTTGCATCGTCTGCAATATAATGCATTATTACAGGGCACATAATTGATGATACTAGGGTGACTATAATTATAGAAACAACAAATTTCTAGTAGCACTAACACAGACATCTGCATTAAATTGATGTAACCGTAACGAAAACATATTTGCACATAACCGTTCAATATGATATTAAGCAGTCTACACTTACACTACAAATCCAAATAACGAGTTAAAACGGTTAGCTGATTGAAACTCATCTATCTTACTTACTGCTAAAGCATGGATTCCTGATTCATGAACTGCCAAGGCACACACTGAGCAGCACAGTGTGATATAAGAAGAAACGTTGTCTATGTATCGGTAACTTCTCAACTTGTTTAAACGAAAGTAATCCAGAAGTCCCCAATGAAAATGATTAGTGGAAGGTAGCACAGTGGTGCTTTTATGAATTGAGTAAAATTTGGCTTCTTCAGTAACAACGAATACGGTCGTGGGCTTTTTAAAACAATTAACACAGACGATTGTTTTATTTGAATACCCTCGAAGACAGATGCGGTATAAAGTCCTTGGATCCGATATCATGTATAGCATCTTAATCGAACGATCAAAACAATTAAATCACTCCCGTTACGTTACGGGAAAGGTATCGATAACGGCACAGCATATCGACGGTAATATATCTCTGTAATTAGTGTGTAAGTTTATTTGCGCTTTCTGTTAACGGTTATTAAATTGGACCGGTTCGGCTCTGTAATTAAAAACAGTAGAATATCGTCTGCCTAAAATTAATGTTTGTGTGACAATTGTGTGTATTAAATATGTGTTAATTATTGATTTTTTTGTAATGATTGACAAATTTAATGACACCTATACAATAACACAAAAAATATAAGAATGGTTTATGTTCGCGGCCAAGTTATGATAATCAAACTCATTCCTATTCATGTATAAGCGGCGGTAACTTGATAGTCAGTTTTGTAAATGATTAAAAGAAGCAAACGGTATCCATTGCTAGCATTTGTGTTTCAAAATTAGTGTTTCTTCCATCAGAATAACAAACCAAATGCCCTGATGCAAAGTAAGCAAATAAATTAATCCTTAATGGTGTGTAGTATGTATATGTGGATGTACATGAATAACTTATGGGTACGATTACATTTAAAGTAAAGTTGAATCCAACCGGTTCTTTATTTCAAAATATTATTTCTTACTTTAATACTCGTATTTGGATCATCTGACCGCACAACCAATCAGATTCCGTTTATCGCCACCACATGGAACGACTAACAACAATAGTGTCTGCGTATCGTAAAAAGCTTTTCATGTATTCAAAGCTCAGTGGGAGGAGCTTTCAATTATCTTACAATTGGTAAATATGGATTACATGTTATTTTTGCATTAGAAGTACGTATCTAACCTCGTACACCTGCATCCGTTGGTTAATAAGATATCACAAAATACAAACACTGGTTCATACGCTCGCCAGTTTGCTACGGTTTCGTTGACGTGATTCTTTATTGTACTATCGCTTTATCTGTATGTGCAACGTTTAATTGTATAATGTTTGCTTGAATACTACACATATTGTGTATTATACCGTGTTTATTTCTTTTTTAATTGAAAGTTGTGTTGCTCGTCAATAATCATTCCCCCTAAATTATACCTAATGAGTTGAATTGATTGAGTTCATATGTTTTAATAATTATATATATTTTTTTCGTGAAACATGTTTTCGATACAATGTTTTCATTATGCGCTATGCTTTATCTAATTTCAGTTGATACTTGTATGCAATATAACCAAAACCAATATTTTAAGACCGCATTATTTTATTTAATATGCCTCGCTCGGAGTTGAACATATTTGGGGAAAGGAGGCAACACCAATCGCGGAACACGTTTACACGGATTGGTTTCCTATGCATAACAAATAAACAAATATACTCTGACCTCTATTTGATTGACGTTGAAACAACATATTCAGCTGTATTTGAAACCCAAGTTATATAGGGAGTGTCTGGTGCCGGTTTTAATATAAGTGTAAGGTAAAAAGCACATGTTTAAAATTCATACCCATCGTCAGCATGTCCAAGCAAACAAATGTAGATTTTTGAATTGATATGTGTCAGTTATTTAAGTANTACATACACTGGTTCATACGCTCGCCAGTTTGCTACGGTTTCGTTGACATGATTCTTTATTTTACTACCGATTTATCTGTATGTGCAACGTTTAATTGTATAATGTTTGCTTGAATACTACACATATTGTGTATTATACCATGTTTATTTCTTGTTTAATTGAAAGTTGTGTTGCTCGTCAATAAACATTCCCCCCTAAAATTATACCTAATGAGTTGAATTGATTGAGTTCATATGTTTTACTAATTATATATATTTGTTTCATGAAACATGTTTTCGATACAATGTTATCATTATGCGCTATGCTTTATCTAATTTCAGTTGAGACTTTTATGCAATATAACCAAAACCAATATTTTAAGACCGCATTATTTTATTTAATATGCCTCGCTCGGAGTTAAACATATTTGGGGTAAGGAGGCAACACCAATCGCGGAACACGTTTACACGGATTGGTTTCCTATGCATTACAAATAAAACAAAAATACTCTGACCTCTTTTTGATTGACGTTGCAACAACGTATTTAGCTGTATTTGAAACCCAAGTTATATAGGGAGTGTCTGGTTCCGGTTTTAATATAAGTGTAAGGTAAAAAGCACATGTTTAAAATTCATACACATCGTCAGCATGTCCAAGCAAATTAATGTAGATTTTTGAATTGATATGTGTCAGTTATTTAAGTAACTAACAGGTACTCGAATCAGTTCGAATGGTAGTCATGATTTGAATGTATAGCTTGATCAAATGTGTTTTTCATGCGCCCACGGTCATCGCACTAATGCGATGTTCATTGAAACTGATATGATGAAACACACTTTTTGCGTATTATTTTCAAATAGAATATCCATCTTGGGGAGGGGGCAAACAACTAATATTTGTTTGTGCATGCACATGCAAATGAAATATACTTGTTGAGGATAAAATAAACTGGAATTGTATTGCTGGAGGTTTCGCACAAATCTGCTGGTATACATAACTTTAATTGCTTTTGCTTCGCTCTCTCTGTTTAAATGTTATAATTGCAATATTTTTATTGGAAGTCTGTGTTTCCCATGTCTTCACGTTAAACCACATTTTCAGCACTTGACATTGGAACATTTACACCTTTTTCGATCTTGTAAAAAAAATTAAAATGTGTTTATATATTAGTTTTTAAATTACGCTTAGCATGCACATCCATTCTGCTTTTATGACAGATGGTGTGCTTATAGTCTGGAGAAGAGTGTTTACGGAGCTGTACTTTCTTTATGATTAGACAGTCTGTGTGTTTGATTTCTTTCTTGTAAATCATCTGCGTTGTGAATATATTGAGCCTTTTACAGCAAATCAGATATCATATTATGGAATGTTTAAAAAACCCTTGGCAATATGTGATGAATATCTTATATTCGAATGTTAAGTTATGTCGAAAGAGAAATGTTCAAGGACAACATTTTAATATCATTTATTGCATCTCTGATCGCACATTTTCTAGTAGATGAGTTGGTATCCATAATTTGATATATATTCATCGCTTTATTGCATAATTAAGTTGCGTCATTCTTGGTTAAATGCTGAAGTTGCTATGGTGCATACTTGAACCGGTTATTATACGCTGTTCGAATCCCTCAATTTAAATGCAAGTCGTTTTTAGTTGTCGAAACATTAAGTTGCTTTAATGGTATTGTGTATTATAGTAGAAAGGCAAAAAGAGGGAATACTGAGATTATAATAGATTGTTTTCGTAAAATACGCAGATAATACAAATACATATATTGTTACAAGGTTAAAAAGGTGTATTGACGAAAATAAACCTTACTCTTGTTATGAATCAAATAATGCATTGCATACGAAGATACTCGAACCCGTGACCGAATAGATATGGCAGATCAGTTATTAAGAATGTTATATGATATGTCATCGTTTTATATTTAAGTGCTTGATAATATATGGAAATACTTCCAACGTGTCATCGTATATATCATTTGTTGAAGCACAGCTACATTTTTGCAGACATTAACGACGTACGGATAGTTAAGAATAAGCCTTTATCTAAGAGGTGTGTAATAACTGTTCTGGAAAAATGTGTCTAGATATATAGAGAGATACATCTACACGGACATTAAATCACACAGCCAGATGGACACTTATGTATGAATCTAACGTAAAGTTTCTAACATATTTATGGTAAAGTCACTTTCAGATTAATTTTAAAATGTAATTATTTAATAAAATAACGCCTCGCTTGTTTCTTAAACCATCTGCAGAGGCATTTAAATGCGCGAAAATGCTTTGATTGATAGCAAGTAAGGCTTAATGGCTTACCGTGTCAGTTTGTATTTAAGTTGTAAGCCCTTAAGCCCTTTAAATATGTCGTCAGACCATTTCATATAAAGGGATTTAAACGATATTTCCTTCTTCCTGAATCTAGTCTGAGTGCATGATATCTGGCTTTAAATGTACTAATATATTTTCTAGAAGTACATTTATAATGGTTAAACAATAAACATAACAAACAATCGACACATACATATTACAACTTACATTGAATATCATGGAGTTTAAGTGATGAGTATCGTGTGTAAACTATACTTGTTGGAATAACCGTAATCTCACCCCGATGACAGTTCTGTACCTTGCGATTTGGCCACTATTTAAACAGTAATTTGAGTAAAGTAGTTAATATTTAGGAAAGACTGCTCGAATTGTATCGTTGTATTTGAACGTCAGAAACATAATATTGTATAATTAATTGTGCAATATACATATAGAGACTATATGGTTGGTGCCTGTGTCATGTGATATCTGACTCTTATATTGCATGATATTATTATTCACCAACTATATATTATATTCATTGTGCCACCGAAGAAATATTGCAAACAAGACCCTACGCAAGAAAAATAAAAAATAAACTGCAAAACATTAGCGATTAATAGTCCAGCACAATATGCAAATGAGACAGCCGTACGATATCAATATGGGTCGATATGTATTGAACATTACAGTTCAAGATAAAATTATGAATTATACCAATGGCATTTTAATTCATATTTCATAAATTAGCAAAACATCAAAGCGATAAAGGTATAGTTATTTTTAGATTTAACATACCAAAAATAAAAGTATGTCATTAGATTCAAAACATGTAGAAAACAGACTGAATGGGTTCGTCTTTGTGTATTGTAAACACTTATCAAAACACAAAATATACAATCATTCGGATTGTAAATTATTACAACCAGTTGAATATTTAACGAGTGAGTTTTTGATCGATATTTTACACAATGGAACGATGCATTTACTAATTATGACGATTACTCTTTTAACAATTGGGATAATAAACTTGAAAGTGTAAGTATAAATCGTTAACAATTTCTAAAACCTACTCCCATCTTACATTAAATAATTAAACGTGTTGGCATTATTACATTCGTGTGTTCGCTTAATTTATCAATATGAATCTCATTAATCTCCCTATCATGTTCCAGCACTGAAACATTGAACGCCATGTCATGAACTGCACCGCATGAAATAAGCAGCATTGTATGATGTTTCTGTAACATCTTAAATGATTATTACGGCTGTAATCTGCATGATAACGCGATGATATTTGTATTAATGGTAACGTGTTGGGAGATATTCTGGCTGAGACTTTACAAAAATCAGTGTTGCTTCAGTCGGAATCATTCTTACATTTAGTATAAAGTCAAGTCAAGTAAATTTTATTTACAAAGTCGGATACGCTAACAAGTAAACATAAGCTCTAATGAGCTTTTTAAACCGACTTACAAATACATATAAATCCATACACATAAAGCATGTTAAGATCACTGTTTAGATAATGTTAAAACAACCAAACTAAATAATACTCGTTATGATACAATAATCATAAACGATACTTATTTCGGAAGTAAATTCTGTTGTTGTTTTCATCCGGGCAATATACGAGACTGGTTGTTAATGTTTGCAAATCACTCAATAATTATTTTGAACCAAGGAGGAACCAGTCGCATAAGTGAGTAGACTGCGTGCCTATGTTTTACACACATCAATATTTATAGTATTCGTACGCAATTTAAACCGTACCAAAAGGTTGACTTCCTTTTCCGGTCATTTTACGTTGTTTCAGTCATAATTTTTTTTTGAAAATTTGTCATAATTCATCAATAGTCAAAACACCAAAATGCCGAAAAGAAAGCGGACAGAAACGGTTGCGGAACCGCAAGCTAAGGGTACGGTAATTGATTTTGAGAAAATCATTACGGAATCCAAATATTTCGACTGATGCAGATCGGAATTGTGGTGAGGGCGGGCTGGCGGATGTGGTTGAACGTCCGGCCTCCTTTTTAGGTGTAAGACTAAGTGACGATGATATGGCAATTCATGTCCCTAGTGCGATTAAAGAGCAAATCTTAACTGGTAAATATGTAAAATAAGCCATTTTGTTTAAAGGCCCATCAGAACTATCTGTTTTCACGTCGGGTGGTCTACTTACCTTGGCGGCTGATGGCTCATTACAGACAAAACCTAAAGAATGCAAAGATAAGAATAGACTGATGCGTTTTTTTATATTTGCTTCCATTTATCTGAAACAACACCCACAGAAATTAATACAGTACATGTTTAATATTAGAGAAAGCGCAAATAGCAAAGGGGTATTTGCATGGAGGGCATACGATGAGCTATTCAGGATGCGGCAAGCTTCCCAAACTGCCCCCTGGTCTCACATTAACCCGGACCTGTGGTGGCGCTGTGCATTAGGGCTAGAGGTTAATCAGAATTCCCTGGCTAAGCCCACGACATCACGGGCAACATGCATTACTTCAACCACGGGGTTTGTAGGTTCAATAAATGTCGTTTCAGCCATACATGCTCTGGGTGTGGTGGTCAACACCAACAAACAAATTGTCCCAATTCGAAAGGCCAAACAAAACCATCAGCACATTTAGGAGGGAATTTCTCCCCCTTTTTCGGCCCGGTGGAAGACCTTTCCCCTGAGGAAGACCTTTCACAGGCCGTTAATTGTAGCCATAATCATCTAGCTCCAAGCCCCGTTGATGTCAACAAGTTACATGCTTATGCACACGGTTATGATAATATAATCATGATGGGCAATGGGAGTACCTATTGCAAAAGAGAAAACACAGGATCCAACGGAGGTGCTTGTTATCCTTTGCCTTGAACTTGATTCCAACAACATGTCGGTACGCTTACCACAGAACAAAATTGATGAAGTAATACTAAAAATAAACAGTGTTTTGTCTAAAAAAAGGTCTACACTGAAAGCAATGCAGTCTTTGATTGGTTCTTTGAATTTTTGCTGTCGAGCTATACCATTAGGACGCCCTTTTTGTCGGAGATTAATATATTCTATATGTGGCTTGTCCAAACATTACCACCATATAAGAGTAAAACAGGCGATAAGAAAAGATTTGTCAATGTGGTTAGAGTATTTAAGGTTCGTTAATGGAGTGTCAATATTTCATGACCAATTTTGGGTGTCTATCCGGGATCTTGAGTTGTTCACAGACAGTGCTGGTGGTTCCGGTCTTGGTTATGGGGCATATTTTCAAGGAAAATGGTTCAACGGCAAATGGCAAGCACACTGGCACACGCGTGGCTTGTCAAAGGATATAACATTTCTAGAGCTTTTTCCCATTGTTGCTTCAGTTTTTGTGTAGAGGACATGCTAAAAGATAAGAAGATACGATTTAACTGCAATAATATGGCAGTAGTGGTTATCTTAAACAAGCTATCATCAAAGAATTCAAATGTTATGCTCCTAGTTAGCATCCTCACGTAACAATGTTAAAGATTAAAAATTATGATCAAAGCTGCTCATGTTCAAGGTAAATCAAATGTGATTTGTGATGCGTTGTCTCGTTTTCAGTTGGACAAGTTCAGAGCAGTTGCTCCACACGCAGACATCGAACCGCAATTTATACCAAACCTTCTTTGGGAAGTCTTCAACAACGATCTGGGGTCTTATTGAGGGCGGGAACATCAGTTAACACGCAATTAACTTATAATACTGGTTTAAACGCTTTTGCGTCATTCAGAGCCGAGTATGAACTAGGACAAATCTGGCCTACAAACAATCATCAAGTTATTTTGTTCATGGCTTATTGCTTCGAAGTGGGTAGGGCACCTAGCAAAATCGAAACGTACATTGCGGGCATTAATTACTACCACAAATTACATGGCTGGGAAGATTTTCAGAATTTTTTATCATTACTAAAGCTCTCGAAGGTTGCAAACGTAGACCACATAGGACAGATTTACGGGCTCCTATAACGATATACGTTTTAGTAGCATTGTGTCTGGTTTTGCCCTAAACTGGTTACAATCAGTTTGACACACTGTTGTTCCATGCTTTTTTCACGCTGGCCTATTTCGGTTTATTTCGTGTGGGCGAGTAAGTAGCTAGTGGATCTTCAGTTAACCTTTTTGCAAAGTATTAATTATATGTTTTTATGAAGCTTTATATCTATAAGTTAAACGGCTGATTATTTATTATTTCACATATATTTTATATGCCATAAGGTGCTGTCGAGCTCAATTCAAACCAAACAAATGTAAATGATCAATTTGTTAACATACATTTATCGATATATTAAGTCTTCGCAAGACAGTAGTGCTGATGATCTATCAACGTTGAGGAAGTAACATTAGGCTTGACGCGATTTTTTGGACATTTCCTTTGAAGTGAGCTTTTTAAGCAGCGCTTATAAAGTGTTTTACATGTATGCCAATCTTTACTTTCTTCAAGAAACTAAATTGTGGTTGCTATATGACAATTAATGTTCGATTTGATCGAGGAAAAATTACAGTTTAATCAAATATACATCAGCCTATTTGTGCCTCTAATATCATGCATACTGAATAAACATATTACGTGTTGAGAATGGAATTCCGTGAACTAATAAAACAGCCCTCGTAACACATAACAGGCGAAGGGCATCATTTATATAATAAAGATATGTGTTGAATCAGGTTATTTATATGTATCATAGTTCTAGTAATATTTGATCATTCTTACATAGTAATATCCGACGCTTTCTCCTGTATACGTAACAGATGAATATAACGACTGGCCTGTGGTTGTTGAGTAATCACTTAACTTTATTCCGCTTATTAACATTTAAGAAATAATACTTTATTGCAAGAATATTAGGTATTTAGCATTTCATTTTATTTGCATTTACACCTTCTTCATATATTCTCGAACTGCTTTTATTGTATTTTTCTGAACCTTTTAGAAATAGCATGTGTGTTTGCGCCTGATTGGTAATCCATTAGAAATCCATTAAATCAAGACATGACACGTGATTGGCGTCCAACATTAACATAACGATGTGGACCAGACAAGCTATAAATGGATAATAACATAAAGTATTTAGACAAATTAAATATAAATGCACTCTCACAAGAGTGCACTTGCCATTTAGCGCAATATGTCACCCTATGCAGTCGTGTATTTACTATCTGCACAATGTCGTCTGCAGAAATAATCACGATAGTTAAACAATAGCAACGGTTACCAACCTTAAGTTCTGTTTTTGATTTGGAAATTCTTTGTAAACTACAACATCATTGGATTAAATCTAAAAATATTTTTACATAATACTTGGACTGAAAATCGAACATTTCTCTATTTGCAAATTCAATATTAGGTTACTCAACTGTCTAGTAAAAATCGATTAAGCAACCACTTTGTATACGAACTAAAGCAATAGTTTTTTAGCTTCTACGTTTGAGTTGTTACACAAATACTAATGACGTTCTTTATTTATATATTGTGTGTCGTAAAACTAATGGTTATAACAGAATAAGAATAAACATTTCAAACTGTCATATTGGAATGATCAATGAAAAATCGGAAGACATGCTGTGCCCATTGATATATTTTATGTCATAATTATTTAAAGTGCGTTCGTGTTCTTACATATTTCATAAATTTTACGTTCTTATGAACTAAACCACCATACGTCAACATTTAAGGACTAAATGAAATTTTATGTTTTATGCTTTTCCATGATTTCTTCTTACAAGCTCACTCATAATTTTATGTCTGAGACATACGGAACAAAACGATATTGGCAGCGATAAGCCAAAATGCAACGTCATAAATCATACAGACTGTCAAATAACTTTGCACTGCTTCAGCTTCGATTTTGCAGGCTCAGTGAAGTACACTTGTCTTAATGATTACCGTCAAAGCATGTCGAGTGCATGTGTATCTTAACAATTGGTTTAACATTATTTGTCATTAAAATGGATAGTAGCATATGCAACAAATGTAACTAAGGTTATAAAAAATATAATTGTGTTAACCTTAAATACCTACATAATTTATCCATAAGAAATTAAATCAGTCTTCATCATGAATGCCTTAAGAGCTGACGTTTCATTTTTTGTATACTCTTGTTAATTATTGTACAATAATGAGTAAAGAATAATACCAAACATATACGTGTTTCGAAGGTGTACAATTATTATTACTTTAAAATATATATAGTTTATGAAAATGTAAATACGCTTAATTGTTTTACAATGTACCTATCATAAAGAATTATAGTAAAAATAAAAATAGTACATGTTTTGTTCCGATAAAAAGTAAAACGAACTATAGCGTTCGTTATAATATCTATCTTACCATACAAGCAAAACGGTTACACTTTTAAAAGGGAATTATAATACATGCCTTAAAAAAATCGTGTAATATCTGTCTGAAGAAGTCTACAAACAACGATGAATGCCATATAGAATCATTTCATTTTTGTATTACGATTTAGTACATTTTTTATGTATGTATCCTCTTTTTCAACCTTTTTGTTACAAGAAGGCAATAGTTTGTATGATATTGCATAACAGCTAAGTAGGCAATAGGTGCATATTTAATTAACCGATTGCCGTGTATCGTTCACCGTTGGTGGGTTAATTTTAATGATAGTGCAGGTGAAGGATTACACAAGTATCATATACATTTTGACAAGAAGAACCGTTGTTTGGACACAACACTAATATGAACTGCCTTATTTACCTAAAAACTGCCTGAAATAAGTCAATGTTTGTTTTTGTTGTAATTGCTGGTACTAAACGAACACATATTACGAGAATTCATCGTGGCCTAGTTATATGAATGATAGTTGTTTGGTTTGCATATTTCCTGACATACAAGACTATTCGGAATGTTTAATAAATTAGTTTGTCTGCCTAAAATACAAAATACATCGTTCATCATGTCAATTATGTTTTCTGGATACATGACTATTGCCAAAGTTCAAAATCAATGCCGTTACAAAATTGCACTGCAATTCTGGTACTATGATGATTCAAATAAAAAAAAATAAGCTTAAGATTTGTAATAGCGTTTTTGTATTAAACTTTTCAGTAAAGAAGGAAAAGCGGAATAACACTGATATAGTACGTATCACTTTTACCCATATACCAAAGCCTCCCCTCCTTAGTCATGAATTAACTTCCACGTACGGGTGTAACCCGTGTTGTATTATTTTTCTGCGTTTTGTTTGTGTCTCTGTAATGTGTTGAATCGTCGGTAAAACGATCAATTACCAAACATAAAGGACAACGTATTGATATTGATAATACGAAATCTTCATTGCCGTTGCAGCATATCATTCTCAAACAATGGCGGCAATATCATTTAAAACCGTTCATGTCGTATTCTGTTCTCGAATTTCTTGCGATAGCAAAATTTGATATGAAATCTTCTCCCCTTCAATGACCGGCACGAAGCTATACAGACGAATCGAAATTATGCGTATATTTATTTAGACTATTATTATTCTTAAAGTGATATGTTTGTGCACGTCGTTAGGTCAGTAGTGCAACCCACCGAACATGTGAATTGTTGGCATATGATAAATGCCCTACTCAACGCCTAATGTCTTACAATTATAGCATGCTGTTATTGATAGTTATAATATTGCTAGGCTAAAAATGGTCATGACTTTTGTTATGTTCAAAAAAAAAAAATACATAAAAGACGATAAAAATCGACAATCGCAAATGAACAACTTTGTATCAGAAGAAACAATGCTTGATAGTTTGAATGTTGCTGAAGAGTGTAGAAAAACGCCTGCACCCAGGTTCGTGTCCCTGGACAAACAGAAAGACATACTTACAGACGCACACACGTCAATGTCTTAATTACAACCGCGTACATCATATTTCAAATTATTGAGACTACCAATGTGTTTAGCTTCTTTAAAAAAAACGTCAACATAATAATGCATTGGTTTGTGTTTTGTTATCTTGGCAATATGTGATGATGAGAAAAGGATTGAAGCTTCCGTCCATACTGCATATACCACACACGCGTGTTCACAAAAACATTCGCCTATATCTCTGCGTGAATTGTAGTACGTAATCGGCTTGAAAAACGGACGAATTAGGAGCCGCAACAGGAGCTTGATTGGATATAATTAACACTGATCGAGCTAGACCTCTTTACGCATATAGAACACCAGCCACGATAAGGGGCTTCTGTTTAACTGGAGTACTTTAGCGTGTTCTGTTAATTCTTAACTAATTCGATCATGCAAAATTATAAAATATAATGAATACTTGCAGAACGTTTGTATTGGCTGATCGGTAACCAAAATCTGATTTGCGTTTTGTTTCCCACAATTCTTTTAACTCTGTAACATTTTTAAGGTCATGTTTTTGCATTTGAGAAAAGAGCGATGAAACTCCAGAAACAAAATCAAATGCCGCGAAATAACAGGATACGATAAGCTTGTCTTTATTTAAATATTAGCAAAGAACTTATTACTTTGTATGAGGTATTACTATGTCTAACCAAAAAAACACTACATAAATACGAATTAGATACGAATGTATGGTGTTTGCATTCGGGCATCAACACAAGTATATGATGTTTTGTCATTTGAAATAGTAGCATTACAAAAAGTAAGACAAACAAGTATAGTATCATGGTAAATCATAAATACTTAATTGCGAATGTAAGTTCCGACACTTACATATTTATCCCCCAACCCTCCCAAAGCGTGTTCGATACTGCGTACCAGATTAAGTTACAACGGACTCAGTAGCCGTTCGTAATATATACCAGCAACCATTTAAGGACTACATGTCGATGAACGATATCCTTGGCAAAACAAACTCAAATGACGGTAGGATATTGACAAATATACATGTCAAATTAGAGGCACTGCATATCTGTTCTTTTAGCAAATCAGAATGCAAAACAGATTCGTGTATTATTTATTCCATTTACAGTGTTTTTAATTCGATTGTTCCGCATACCGTGTGCATAATTGAATTAACATTTAATGAATACGTTAAGAAATATGTTTTAATTTAAGGTTAATGCACCGGATAACCTAGAATGGTTTCGTCTAAGACATGTGTATTGTTCAATAAAAGTACATGCGAATTATACAACGGCAAGATATTGTATTAAGAGTCGATCAGTAGTTCAAACTTACATTTTAGACCTAAAGGTTTATATTAAACTTGCTTGCGATATTTGTGTACTTCTGACACATTTTGTTAGGTGAAATGTGTTATTAACTTACTGTTGGTGTCCATGTAATGGTGTAATTTCTTTTACAACTAAAGGTTAATCACTTGTTCAAGTTTGTACGTATTTAGACATTAAATTGTTGATAAGAACACATTATATATTAATAGGACCCGTTCTCCACGCAAACTAGGTTGCGTGTTGCTCGGCAAAATACGAATAATAAGTAGTCAATTAACGCAAATGATATCACTAGAAATCGCATGAATCTGCAAATGCTATTTAAAAACAACAACAAAGCAGCTATGCATATAATTTGAACGAACCAATTTACAAACAATATCCCAAACCACAAATCATAAAAAACAGAGGCTTTATGTATATATATAATTATGCTGTATATAATATAATATATAATTATGTATATATATATATGATCGCATATGGGTGAAATATATTCGTTTTAACAAAACCAAATGCGCAAATAACAGCGGTTATTCACTAAATTTGTGAACACTCGATGCCCTCACACCCTATATATATATGTGTATTTCAATAAAAAAGTTCCGTCTGAGAAGCTTTTGTTTTGTATTCGTATCATGGGACAGTGAATTGAAAGTGTAGACAGCTGAATAAGACACATTTAACTTTAACCGGACTATGTCGCGAAATGATAAAATAAACTTAATGCAAGTGTCTTAGAAATTGTCCACGTTTTCTTACGGTGTCAGTTTTGAATAATAAATGTCGAACGACAGGCATTCCATTTAAGGCTTAAACAGTTCTGAAACTATCCTTGGAGTTTTTTGTTCAGTTTCAAGTTAAATATGTAGTTTGTTTGGACATATACTGAGACATATGTTTTAACAATATTCGAAATCTGAACATTTGTCAACTTAAGCCATATACTTATTAATTTATTATGAGCAATTCTTTCGTTTGGATCATTGTTAATGTTTGAAACTATATGTTATACACCTTATAAAAACTGTAAATGAATTTATAAATCGTACAGCTTCATACACCGATAATTCATGCACTATTATTTTCAACGATAACCCGAGGTAAAAACATCGTGTACCTCATTAAGTTCAAGATCAGTTTACAACTTACTCGTAGTTGAATAAATTCTTAGTGATGTTTGATAAAAAATAATAATACACATTTCGATTACAAGACATAAAGCTTATGTCGACCAAGAACAATTAAAGTGCATATTGCAAATTGTAGTGGTATCGGCCATTTGGTTCTTTACCACTATGAGATGCGGTGATGTGTTTTCTTGTTTTCTCGTTTAGCTACGCATGTATGTGTACATATATAATCTAGTGTGCTTGCTTTTATCGTCAAATTTTAAGTTTATGATATTATATAACCACTTCAACAACGCGTGTCTGTAAGCAGCCGTTCGAATAAAGTAGACATCATTTAAATGTATTATATAGCCCAAAAATGTGTTTCTTTAGCGCGCACGGACTTCGCACTTATGCGAGTTTTATTCTAACTTATATGAACACAGCCCTTTTGCGCATAATGTTCAAATAGAACACCCATCTGAGAGAAAACATCTGGAGTTTGTTTTTTTATACATTTCAATGCAAATGTATGGGACTTACTTGGGACACAACAAACTGAGATTGCATTGGTATAGTTTTCGCACAAATCTGCTGTTCTCCGTAACTTTAACTGCGGAAGCTGCTCTGTGAGTGGTTATTATTTACGGACATTATCGAATACATATTTAATTTGTAGCATTTCGTTTACGAAGTTTAATAAAACGTACAACAATGATAAAGCCCTCCCTTAAATCACTTATTCTTCCATTACAACTTCTACTTGAAGGTAACGAGAATAATACTGCTCATTTGTGGAATTAATCGATATGATGTCATGTTTGTAGATGCTATTACTATCATCGTGTAGACATTCGACCATCATAAGTTCCTGCCTGTCAGTTATCCTGTTCAGCACAAAGCAAAGCACGTTGCATTGTTTGGGAATCAGATCTCAACTGTCATTGACAATGCGGAATAGTGCGAAACTTGTATTCGAATTGTACATATAAATCGTCTAAAATTGTGAGCTTCATACACTTACAAAAATATGCCATGTTCAGTTAAAAAAACATTCAAACATACAATAGACTAAGCAACGTCCTGTTTGTGTATATACGAATTAAAGATGAACATACTCTTACTGACGTACAAAAACATGTAAGCACATATTGAATATTTAAATTATGCACGTGAATGTGTGTGACTAAAACTTTATGTTACAAGTAATTTTATATATACGCATGAGGAAAATCGTTTTTTTCCACCAGGGTGTTAAGTTTGAACATTAAGNATCCCTGCGTGAATTGTAGTACGTAATCGGCTTGAAAAACGGACGAATTAGGAGCCGCCACAGGAGTTTGATTGGATATAATTAACACTGATCGAGCTAGACCTCTTTACGCATATAGAACACCAGCCACGATAATGGGCTTCTGTTTAACTGGAGTACTTTAGCGTGTTCTGTAAATTCTTTACTAATTCGTTCATGCAAAATTATAAAATATAATAAATACTTGCAGAACATTTGTATTGGTTGATCGTATCTTAGTGTTGAATTGGCCTAATAAACACGCATGCATGTCCAGTGGAAATAATGCCGGTAACCAAAGTCTGATTTGCGCTTTGTTTCCCACAATTCTTCTAACTCTGTAACATTTTAAGGTCATGTTTTTGCATTTGAGAAAAGAGCGATGAAACTCCAAAAACATAATCAAATGCAGCGAAATAACAGGATACGATCAGCTTGTCTTTATTTAAATATTAGCAAAGACCTTAATACTTTGTACGGGGTATTACTAGGTTAAACCAAAAAACACTACATAAATGAGAATTAGATACGAATGTATGGTGTTTGCATTCAGGCATATACACAAGTATATGATGTTTTGTCATTGGAAATAGTAGAATTACAAAAAGTAAGACAAACAAGTAAAGTATCATGGTAAATCATAAATACTAAATTGCGAATGTTAGTTCCGACACTTACATATTTATCCCCCAACCCTCCCAAAGCGTGTAAGATACTGCGTACCAGATTAAGTTACATCGGACTCAGTAGCCGTTCGTTATATATACCAGCAACCATTTAAGGACTACATGTCGATGAACGATATCCTTGGCGAAACAAACTCAAATGACGGTAGAACATTGACAAATATACATGTCAAATTATAGGCACTGCATAGCTGTTCTTTTAGCAAATCAGAATGCAAAACAGATTCGTGTATTATTTATTCCATTCACAGTGTTTTTAATTCGATTGTTCCGCATACCGTGTGCGTAATTGCATAAACATTTAATGAATACGCTAAAAAATTTGTTTTAATTTTAGGTTAATGCACCGGATAACCTAGAATGGTTTCGTCTAAGACATTTGTTTTGTTCAATAAAAGTACATGCGAATTATACAACGGCTAGATATTTTACTAAGAGTCGATCAGTATTTCAAACTTTCATTTAAGACCTAAAGGTTTATATTAAACTTGCTTGACATATTTGTGTTCTTGTGACACATTTTGTTAGGTGAAATTTGTTATTAACTTACTGTTGGTGTCCATGTAATGGTGTAATTTCGTTTACAACTAAAGGTTAATCACTTGTTCAAGTTTGTACGTATTTAGACATTAAATTGTTGATGATAACAAATTATATATTTATCGGACCCGTTCTCCACGCAAACTCGGTTGCGTGTTGCTCGGCAAAAAACGAATAATAAGTAGTCAATTAACGCAAATGATATCACTATAAATCGCATGAATCTGCAAATGCTATTTAAAACAATAACAAAGCAGTTATGCATATTATATGAACGAACCAATTTACAAACAATATCCCAAACCACAAATCAGAAAAAACAGAGGCTTTATTTATATATATAATTATGCTGTATATAATATAATATATATTTATGTATATATATATGATCAGCAGCAGATGTCTGATGAACATATGGAAGTTCAATCCAGCGGTCCGGTCTTGGGGCTACACGCACTTAATCAACACTGCAGGGTATCACATGGCGAACAGCAAACAGCACAGCCCCGAGTTGACAATCAATGGCCGATCCCCCAAGGATCAAACGCGTCATATAATGTCTCGGAAGGTAATGATTGTCTATCAACCCAGAACTATACTAGCGCGAAATCTCAACCGTACGCACAGAGTAACGATGTTCTCGATCTGAGCATCTCTGGCACACAGTGGAATAGACATAATGCAACAGTATACAATGCCCACAAAGTCCCGACGGAACATCCGTCACTGGAGAGCACGTCTCGAATACAAACAACGGAGCCGCCGATGCCACTGAACGTTCAGCCCACTGCACAACACACAAGGGAACTTCCGGTACCACAAAATGCATGCTCCGATCTGTCATCATCACAAAATGAGGAACTTCCGGTAACACAATCACCCGCTACTCCTCAAGTGCATTTATCGGCAGCCGATACTCGGGCCACGAATCCAGTTCTTATATCCAAAAACACAGATCAACACAGACAGAATAATAATTCTGTTGTGCCACCGACTTTTAAAACTCCACTTTTGCCAACTGACAATAAACTTACATGCACTACAGAATGTGAAATTCTGAATCAACCGTTTGTGTGCAATAACACAGAGACTAGTACTACTAGTAGCTTAAAATCCCGTGGAAGACCAGCTGCACGCAGTTCAGGTGCCTCAATTAGAGCGGATCGACGATCGCTTTCATCGAAACCCTACAGCCGAGACATCAGTGTCTCACGGTGTACACCTCGGAAAAACACGGATGCTATAAATAAATCTGTGAAAATCGGGAAACCAGGAGAAGATGTCATCGGGTTTATCCCGCCAGCTATAAATAGACCAACAAATTAGAACGATGGGGAGAAGGCTACGCTTCGGTGCGTTGTTCTTAATGTACAGGGTTTAATTACACGGAGAACTAATAAACTTTGCTCACCTGAATTAAAAACAGTTTTTGAAAATAATGATGTTATACTTTTAACAGAAACTTGGACAAATATAAACTCTGATCTACATGTTGATAACTTCGAGTACTATGTTTTGAACAGGATAGAAAATAAGAAGGGCAGTAAACGTTCTTCAGGTGGTATCGTCATTTATCTACGAAATAAATTTGTATGTGATGAGACACTAATTTTTCAAAGCCAGGACGACATAATATGCATAAAAATCTCAAAAGATACATTGATGTTAGAAAAAGATTTATATGTTTGTTTATGCTATGTTATACCAGATGATAGTAGTCGCCAAACAATGATCGATAACAATATTTTTGATAGACTGACAACTTTTATAACAGAAATCGATGCGAAGTGTCAAAGCAATTGTTATATTTTACTTGCTGGTGATTTTAACTCACGCACATCTGACTCGCCAGACTATGTAGTAGACGATACAAATAACCCGAATCTAGATTTTTTACCAGACGATTATATTGCCGATGTAGAAATTAAACGTTACACACAAGATAAAGGTCGCATTAATAACAACGGGTATCAACTATTGGATTTATGTAAATCTTCAGGATTACGTATAGTTAACGGTCGAATGGGCGCCGATAAATATATTGGTAAATGTACATTTGTTGGGTATAGTGGCTCAAGCTTAGTTGATTATGTTATTTGTTCACCGGACTTATTTCCGGCAATAAATTATTTTCATGTCAATGAACCAAACATACTAAGTGATCACTGTTCAATTAATTTTGGGATTAATACGTACCGAAACGAATCGAGTCCGAATGACAATGATTTAAACCGCTGTACTGGTGGTAAAGATTATGTATATAAATGGGACTATCGGAAAAAAACTAGTTTTGAAAATAGCATATCATCGGTCCTTGTACGCAGTCAGCTGGAACACATTTCCCGCTCATTATCATGCGCTGGTAATCCAGAGGACATAACCACATGTATTAGTGAATTTAAGCTGTGTATGGATAACGTTATGTCTCCCTTGTTTAAGCGAAATCTTAAAAATGCCGAACCAAGTAAAACATCTGATAAGTACCATACATTTAATAATAAATGGTTTAACGAAGAATGTTTTATAAAAAGGGATACGTTTTATCATATGCTAAATATTTACCGTACAAACAAATCGGATGCAAATAGAGTAAATATGGTTACAGCAAGAAGTCAATATAAAACATGTTTACGTAAATGTAGGTATGAATATGATAAAAATAAAACAACCGAATTAACAAATGCTCGCTACAAAAACGCGAAAATGTATTGGAATATGTTGAAGGGCTGTGCCAATGTTAAACCATCGACAGTGCCTTTGACTGATTTTGAGATGTACTTTAAAGCGGTTAATAACCCAGAAACACATTTCTTCACACCTGATGAAGATGTTCTGTATTTTATTGAAAGATACGAGCGCGATGAGCTAACAAGTATGTTTGACGAGCTAAATGTTTCTATTACGACCGATGAAATTTTAAAAGGCATTAGTAATTTAAAAACTAATAAATGTGGCGGGCCAGATGATTTCCTAAATGAATGTTTCATTTATGGTAAAGTTGTGTTACTTCCTTTGTTAGAAGCATTGTTTAATAAAATTTTCGAAATTGGATATTTTCCAAATGAATGGTCAGAAGGATATGTAGTGCCTTTACATAAAAAGGGAAATGTTAATGATGTTAACAATTATAGGGGCATAACACTACTAAGCACTTTAGGTAAATTATTTACACGAATTCTGAATTCACGCTTGTCAATTTGGTCCGAAAAATATAATGTGTACATTGAGGCACAGTCAGGATTTAGGCCAAAAATGAGCACAGTAGACAATATTTTTGTGTTGCATGGTCTCATATCTCATATATTGAATTCAGGTAAACAACTATACTGTGCCTTTATAGATTTTTCGAAGGCATTTGACTATGTTACAAGAGATAACCTGTGGTTAAAACTTATAAAATTAGGAATTAGAGGTAGGATTTTAAATATTATACGCTCCATGTATGTCTCAACTAAATCACGTGTTAAATATTGCAATATGTTAAGTGAAAGCTTTCCATGCATGCTCGGGGTCCGACAGGGCGAATGCTTAAGCCCGTTTCTGTTTGCCATGTTTTTAAACGATATAGAAGACATCTACCTTCACAGCGGCTTACCGGGTATTGATGTAAACACGTTCAAAATGTTTCTAATTCTATATGCTGACGATATTGTAATTTTTGCAAACAGCAGCCAAGAACTGCAAACTAGTCTTAATTTACTTGAACAATACTGTAACCAATGGAGACTCACTGTTAACACGTCAAAAACGAAAGTAATGATTTTCCGTAAAGGTGGAAGAAACAATCAAAACCTATCATTTACATATAAACATAACGCTATAGAAATTGTTAACAAATTTACATATTTAGGCATAGTTTTTACAACCGGTGGCTCATTTAATGAAG
>VMBQ01001925.1:20208-58698 GCA_007657795.1 Dreissena rostriformis | reverse complement strand
TTATATTTATATGCAATCGTGTTGTTCGTGCTATTCACCATGATCTTCGACTTTTCTATGCTGACCTCCATCCCGTATTCTTCTGCTCTTTAATTAAGTCTGTTGGTATATATATATCATATAAGTCACATGATTAAGCACGCAGGAGAGGCAAAGACTCTAGCAATTACGGCAAGACCTCACCAACAGACTAAATTAAAGAGCAGAAGAATACGGGATGGAGGTATATATATCATATAGCATATTGGTATTGTTGCATAACAATATATTTAAGATTTTTGGTATTATTAAATCTAAAATAAGCATATGAGTAGCGTAATTCAATACTGTATATGTTGTTGCGGAACATAATACATGATTAACAGTCGTACATAAAATGTATTGTTTATTTACAACAACAAGAACCGAGGGCATATTAACCTCAATATACATACATATTTTAAGACCGAAATACTCGACATTCAATGTTTTATGCATTCAGATATCCACCATATTCGATTGTATTTCATTATGTAAACAAGCCAGATATTAAGGTGTATTATCATTAGCAAAACACATATATGTTATCACGTCATCTAACCAGGAACAATGGGGCATTGCTATTTCCCAAAATACATCAGATATGCGTAATATATATTTTTTTTAATTTAAAAGTTTATAAATGTATGTTAGCAACCCTGAAATGTTCTAAGCAAAAATGTCAACAAATAACACATACGATTATATGTCCACGTCAAATATATATCGACGCCAAAACAACTCAACAGACGAATTGGTTAGTTGACAAGTACGTATGACAAATTATCTGTACTTTTGCACTGTACATTTGTCAGATCAGAATGGGAAATAGACTCGTCTTGTATTCACTTTGATTCCCGCATATTTTTCATCAATTGCCCCTCGTACTGTGTGCCTTATTACATAACCATTTAATAAAAAATACAGTTTTAAATGATTTCTAACAGTCCAAATAATACATCGGAGTTTTCAGAATGGTTTCGTCTAAGTTAATGTGATTGTTTTATATAAGGGCATGTGAAGAATACAAACAACAATGTCCTAAATTACTAGGCGAAAAGTATTTCACAATAGTTTACGTTAAATATGCTCACACAATTTAATGTAAAATTATGTTGTGGTTCAATTTAAATGATTATTTTGGTTTATATATGTTCATGTGAACCCGTTCATATTAGTAAATATTCAGATATTTATTTCTGTGTATAACTAATACAAATTACCACGGGGACGATTTTCCGCTCACATTCGGATCTGTGTGGTACACGGTGAATTCTACGCAAACGTCGATTAAATTAAAAGGAAACACTAGATATCTAATGAACATGCAATATGCATATAAGTTGAACAAACCCATTAACAAACAATATCTAAAGCTTACACAAATCAAGTTAAAAACAAGAAATGGGAAAGAATTATAATTTATATTGGTAACATAGTATATACAGGTGTAGGCTTATTGTATTTATTTCAACAATTAGATTAAAATAAAGGCGTTGAATATTTTTCAACTAAACGCAACAAATCCACATGACATGCACTAAACCAAATCGAATGTACTATATAGCTTATTAAAAGCTTCGTCTGAGAAGCTGTCTTGCATTACGTTTCAAGGTTCAGAAGCATTTATGTATATAATTTGATAACACTTCTTTAGCTGCAGCTGGTCAATGTCACACAATGACATAATAAGCGTAATACATTGTCTTATCAAATATCGAAATATACTTAGAATGTCAGTATTGCAATAATAAATGCCGTCATATGCCTTACACGTATAGGCTTACAGCGTTATGTGTCTATCCTTAGAGTTAACTAAATACTTAATAACATGTTTCAAAAATAAAGAAACACATCAGAAAAGTGTTTTATCTGATTTGCAACTATGTGTTCATTTTTACAAAATTAAATTTCGTCTAGAAAAATTGTCAACTAGAATCATGCTGGCCTTAAATTTTATTATACGATGCTTTGTTTTTGTTCATTGTATGTAATGTATTTGTAACAGTATGTACTATTTTGGGATATACCTTATATAGTTTTTCCCTCAATTTATATTAATTACCTAACACATGTTACCGCATACACATTCGGACGTATGCGTAGAAAAGATCTTCTGATTCATCATGTATAATGTGGAGAGCAAGTATATATTATTTTTGTGTGTCATCATTTAGCGTGTTTGGTATTCCCCTAATTCATTGCGGTAACGTGCAACACCATTAAATTTGCATACCAAAAATAATATTGTTTATATATTATTTAAAATGAGCTCGTGAAACGTTCCAAAGAAGTGAAGACAACCACTGACAATAAACGCTGGGAATTCAAACGTGAATCACCAATCTCACAGCTGCATGACCAGGTGGTACTATCCGACTCGTTTAGAATGGTCAGGCGTCCTCTATGTATGTTTTTAACCCTGAGTAGTATTTAATAAACCGTGCAAAACGGAAAACAAAAAAGCAACTCTGTAACATTCTGTCCACCTTTCAAATCTGACCCTCACGTAACATAAGTTGCTAATTAACACGAGGAAAAAAAATGCTATTTATCTTCCTTTGTGAAACAGATTATATGTTTATTCGGAGTAATACAATTGTATTGGATACCCAATTTAAGCAAACTTAGTATATANGTTATATAAGCGCATATGTATAGAAAGAAAACACAGCAAAGGTGTAGATACACTCGCAATTGTATTGAGTGTGTAAAACATACAAGTGTTTAATACACATCTATACGTTTTCTTCAAAATCACATAATGTTTTGTAAAAAAAAGAATATGTGTCAACGTATGCAGCCTTGTTTAGAATCACCAGTTTGAAATTATTGAGTCAATAGTGTACAACACATGATATATTTTCATCATAAGAACGATTTTAAACTTGAAGAAGTGACCAAAGTCCGAATATTTTAGATTCAACGAATAGTAATTACTTTTCAAATTAAATACAACATCTTAGATAACGAAACAACAGAGATTAGTTTTTTTTTCTGGTAACGAGTATACATCAGTAATTTTGAACTATATGACGGAAATCAATGCTTATACGGGTGCACCAGTATAAATTCTTGACATGTGGTGTATTTTCCAAAAAATCGAAGTTGTCAAATGCATCAAATAATACTGAAACATATCTTATTAACAAACACGCTACGAAGGCCGCCATATTTGCTTTAGAACGAGAGGAGTTTCAGTCGGGTTTTAATCAACCTCGACCGCGTGCTCAGAGTTGTCAACACAATGTTCGGTTTTTATTTTGCCTTTTGTTTGCGCATTATAATTTATGCCTGAGAAGCATACACAAAATGTCATATTGATGTTACATCTTTTGTTGTTGACCCTGTATGAATAGTACAATGGGTATATAACACAATCACCTGAGAGCTTCAACTCCATACAATGCATGTTTTTATTGACAAAGGAAACAGTACATAGTATGTGCCTTAACATAAACAAAAAAATAGTTTATGTTTAGTAGATATTATTGGATGTTATATAGACTACACCTACACTACATACCTTAATAATAAGTTAAAGCTGTTACCTGTTGTGTTTTCCCAAACGGATACAATAATATTGAAACTCATTTATTTCTATAACTGTTGAAGCATACATTCCTAATTCATGGAGTTCCAAGCCACACACGGTGTGCTACAAGTACGAAGATTTGGATGCATCGGTACCTTCTCAACGTGTTAATACAAAAGTAATCCAAATAATTTCAAGGTATATATTCATGGAAGGTAGAATACTGTGAGCTATGCATGATTATCAATTTCGGAGGTGCTTCTATGATACTTTATGAGTAGAAATGGGCAGCTTTACAATTTACGCAGACGATATTTGAATACCTTAAAAGACAGTAACGGTATAATATGTTTTACAATGAACAAAATAACACATACAATTCTTTTTATCCTTCACCGTGTATAACATCTGAATCAAACGATTCGAATCAATTTAATCACTTCCGTTAAGAGATACTTATCGATAACGCTATTGCATATCAAGGGTACTTTATCTCTGTAATCCGTGTACAATTGATCTTCGCTTACTGTTAACGGTCATTAATTTTGACCGATTCGGCTTTGTGTTTTGCAAGTACAATTGAGTCGACGCTCGACATTAATATCACATAAATCATATAAATATTGTGTCATTTTGTAAAAGGTTACTTTAATCTTAGACGTTTAACTTAAGCGCGTTTTAACACGTATTGAGCCTTTTATAGATAAATCACATTACTGTCGAAACATGTAGGAATGGCGACAACAGCAGAATATACGATGCAGATGATGATTATTTAGCTCCGTTTGAGCCAACATTGGCTTAAACACATTTGCAAACTTTATTCAAAGAACAATATTAATGTTTACCAGTGTCAAAGACAATTGGGTAAGTAAAATTAACAATTAAACGACATATGTGTACACGGAGCTTTCCTTCATATATGGTAAACTAACTTAAAGTGTAGCATATCATTGACTTAAAGAAAATACTTGTTTATAGTGCGATGAGGGTCTTAATATCAGATGTGCACAGTTGGACAGTCTGTGTGCTTGATTTCGTTGTTGTAAATCATCTGCGTTGTGAATAGATTGCGTATTAAAAGGAAACCCATATATTCATATTATAAAATGATAGATCCACTTAAAAATATTAGATTACTATCGTATATTTGCAGGTATTTTTATTTCAAAGGAAAAATACTTAAACTTTAAGTTAAAAATGATTAATACGATATCATTTATTGCATCTCTTATCGAACCTTTTTCTACTGAAATAGTTGGTATCCGTAATATTATATATATAGATCGCGTTATTGCATAGTTAAGTTGCGTCATTCTTTGTTAAATGGTGTAGTTGCTGTGGTGCACACTTAAACCGGTTGTTAGAGCTGCGCTCTGTGAATCCCTCAAATTGTATGCAAGTAGTTGTGTATGGGTAAGTAAATATATTGCTTTATTGACTAACTGGCCTTTTTTATATCAAAGTTGAAAGGCAATAAGCGGGCATAGTGAGATTATCATGGATTGTTTTGGTAAAATAGACAAAAAGTAAAAATGCATCACTGTAACGAGGTTAAAATGTTTTACTGACGCAAAATAAACCTTACAATAGTTCGGGGTTAAATAAAGCATTACACACGGCTTTACTCGGACCCGAGGCCGAAGCGATCAAACAAATATGGAAGTTAGGTTATTTATCATTAATATTTTCTTCGTTGAAAACACATATACATTCTTGTTAAATGACGTACGGAGTGTGAAAAAGTAGCCTTTAGCTAAGGGGTTTGTAAAAACTGTTCTGGAAAAGTTTGTCTATATATATATAGACAGACTGACGGACACTTATGTATGAAGCTAACGTAGAGCTTCTGACATATTTATGGTAAAGTCACGTTCAGATTTATTTGAGATATAACTATTTAATAAAATAACGCCTCGCTTTTTCTTCAACCAAATAGAAAGGCCTTTTAGTGCGCACACATGCTTGTATTGGTTACGGAAAGTTATAGTGAATGGCTTTTCGTGTCAGTTTGTATTTAAGTGTGGAACCTTCAAGCCCATTTAATATGTCGTCAGACCATTTCATATAAAGGGATTTTAACTGATATTTCCTTCTTCCTGAGTCTAGTTTGAGTGCATGATATCCGGCTAAAATGTACGCATATCTTTTCGAGAAATACATTTATAATGATTTAAACCAGATGCATAGCTAACGACTGACATACACACATGAGAACTTATATTTCATAACATGGAGTTTAACTGCTGTTACTAGTGTGTATACATATACTATTTGGAATAACCCTAATCTCACCCGATTACATTTCTGTACCTGGAGATTTGGTCACTATTTTTAAAGTATAATACACGCATTTGAGTTATTCAGTTTACCTCTAATATATACTGCTCTTATTGCGTTATTCTACTTGAAAGTCAGAAACATATCACTAAATCCTTAATTCTGCTATATAGAAAGAGGATATATGATTGGTGCCTTTGGATATCATGTGATATTCGACTCCTATATCTCAAGATATCATCATTCACCAACCATATATTCTATTCCGTGTGCCACTTAAAACAAATTACAAACTAATCCCTAAACAAGGAAAATTAAAACATACCGCAAATATTTAGCGAATAACAGTACAGCACAACATGCAAATGAGACAACCGTATGACTTCAACATGGGTCAATGTGTATTGATTATTACACACACGAAATAGTTCCTTATAAAATTATGAATTATTACATTTTAATACACATTTAATAAATTAGCAAAACATCCAACCGAGAGAGTTTTATTTGTTTTGAGATTAAACATACCAAAAATAGCATTGTGCCATCTAATCCAAAACATGCAGACAACAAACTGCAGTCTACACGAAAGGTTTGGTTCGCCTTTGTTCAATGTAAACACTTATCAAAAACACAAACTACACAATCATTCGGATTGTAAATGATACTAACCAGTAGAATATATAACAAGTGAGTCTTAGATCGACTTAAACGCCATGGAAGGATGCATTTAACAATTAAATACTGACGATAACTGCTAAGAACATTGGGATAATACACAGGGTGGGGAGAGCAAATTCTTGTTTATTTGATTTATAGACACATATAATAAAATGTAAATAAAACAATTCCGGTCAGTCAAGTTTGAACTGGCATCATTATGTAAAGTTTGGTTCTAACGGAAAGATTGTACTGTTTGTCTTTCGTGTTGAACATTATTGTCGCGTGTGTTCTTTTAACGTGTAGGCGATTAGTTACTAAAGAGACACAATATCTTGTACGCGGTTCTAAGCTTTCCATCGGCGACTGGTTTCCTTTGATATATGTTCCGATAGTGCTAATTGTAGACACCTCTCCTATTGCGGTTTAGTAATGAATATTTGAGCTCACTCTGGGTTTAGAGCGTGCACATTTAATGGTTGCCTTATTGCTATCGTCTCAGATAAAAAAAATCAACTGGTCGTAATGAAACATATAATGTCAAGACTACTCAAGTCCTTTATTTTGATTTATATTTATTTTCATGGAAAGATGTTTGCAAAATGTTCACATACTCTGCAAATAAGCGATATAGTAATTTTGAACTGAATATCGTCTGCATGTCTGCTTGTCCTGATATAGTTACCATCACCCTGTTGTGTGTGGTTGCATAAATGGAAAGAATTAATTGCCCTCAAGGCTGCGACATTTGCCGACGAATAGCGTAAAAGTGTCTCAAACAACTCGACAGTGACTACTTTCAGGAAACCATAAAGTAAATATAAGTGTCATTCCTGACGTATGAATGTCTGTCCTGTCGAAGGACATTGTTGATGATGTACTTAATTTTATATCTGAGAGTTTCTTTTCCGTAATACGTTCATAAAGGTCATCCTACATTAAGATAATTTGTGTTTGTTCTGCAAGTGTATGATCAGACTAGAATTACCTGTAGATCAGCGGTTAATCATGATTGTATTCACATATAACTCTTTAATGGATCTTAAAAAGAGAAGCCGCTTTAACTAGACAGACATCTGAGAAAACCGGCTTATACTTAATATAATTTTGTTAATTTGATATTTTTAAATAATATTTTGAGATTTGAGAAATAATGACTGCATAGGCAAACTCACATGACTTAACGATCATTAACCAAGTCTAACATGTAGACTACATTTGAGAACCCAGCATCATAGTTTATAGTATAAATAATTGTGGACTTTGCATCAAACGTTAATGACAAAAGTGTCTTAACTTAACAATTTTAATTCAAATCAAGTGTTTTCTTTCAAATCGTTATGATTACATATTTTTCATTTAAATGGTAATAACAGTTAGGTTTTTGTGAATATTTGTCATGAAACTATACATAATTACCGTTACTAGAGTGGACATCTCATCACAATTTCTTAGCGGTTGTTATTGATTTACACCCATTTAAAATCAATAGACGCTAATAACAAATAAACAGTATAGTATAAGTGATACAAATATGATTTATTGCAAGCTACGGTTAATAAATACTCGCATGAGTATCATATTTATATTTTAAAATAATCGATAACTAATTTTAAACTGAATCAAATAAGGTCAAGCTTGACGCTTTTTAAGAAAGAAGCCAAGCATTCAGAAGATGCTATACTATTATATGAGGTTTTTGGCTTCCAAGATTGCATACCGACAATACAGTAGAAGAAAAACCCGTTATCGCGTTTGAATAATTTATAAGAAAAGTTAATGAACACGTTGATTGTTCATCGACGTCCTGCCTTTATTAGACATGTTATTGCGGAGCAACACAGAAGAAATGTATGCGTCTAAGGGTGTATTTAAAATCAGGAGTGCTGTAAGATTATTTTCAATCTCCATGGCATTATATTTTGCAATGCTGATAACGTTTCACATATTATTGGTTGTTAACGGTTAAATCGTTAACGGTTAACACACACTTAATTAGACAAATCGGCATAATCCGTGCCTTTGGCCATTTACAAATACAATATTACAAAGAGATGGTCATAGCAAAACAACATGTTGAGTTCTAAGTGCATGATATCAAAATATTCATGTACAGATACATATCGAGAAGCAAACACATACATGAATACCATTGACAAATGCATATTTATACAGGTTAAGAAGCAATAAAATCAAGGGTTTGGGAACGTCGTTTCATAGAAAAGTATACACATTTTGCCAGGCGTCTTAACACTCCTGTTTGAGTTAACGACATAAACTTAATATATTTATTCATTGTATTAACGGTTAACAAGAGCGTACGGGGCCTCAGACATGTTATAATTATGATATTACTATGTATAAGAAATTATATTGTCAAACTATATTACAAATGTAAGAACAATATCTTATTTTTGCAATAAGTTTCTTAAACAAATAAATAAATACACGTTTTTGTTATACTGACTTTATGCGTTTCAAAGGTTAACTTACCAATAAGCGAACGCATTTCACAAGAAGCAACGTCTTACAAGAAATATCCCTATGTGTATTAGACACAGTTTAATCAGGCTCTTAATGTAACCTTGCGAAACAGCGCCGTCTCATGAACATAGTTGTAATGACGAGTGTAAACGACCGTATAGACCAACTAATGGTAAGAAAGCATGGACCACAGCTCTGTCGGGGATCTGTGTTATAGATGTTCAGGCATAGACATTCCCTTCAACTAGACTAATATCACGTGGTGTTGTGAACTTGTTTCAATTTAATTATGTGGTCTTGCAGATATGTCGGTTGGCTTGATGCACGTGACATTGGAGATTGCTGAGAAGTGTTTTATAGTTTGGCATGGAGGTCCCGTACTCTGTACAATAGTCCGCTTCTTTCAGGTATTTTGTGTGCTATGTAAATGTATGTAAATCCGACACAAATATTGTATTTGTGTATACACTGGTAAACCAAAACAAACGAATACATTATATGAATTTAACCTTTTGAATTACATCAATCTATATTGACACTTATAAAACAATATATCAGAAGAATGTGTGTGTTTTTTATTTAGCTCCTTATTTTTTTAGTAATGTTTATATGTTATGTATATCAAATAATGTATGTCATTTCATTGGTATGAATAGTAAACATCAATACATATAAACCTACTGTATGCACTCATTTTTTAATGAGTTTGTCATAATGTGCATAATCTTCTGAAAACTGCGTTACAGGGACTGATATTATCTTCAGGTATTTGTGATATACGCATCGACGTTCATGATAGTGGCCCTCAGCATAAATCGAGTAGATGCAATAGCAAGGCCGATGAAATTTACAAGAAAAGGTATCTTTTGTGAACTTGTGTCTGACAAACGTATATTAACAAACAACTCAAGGAACATGAGAGCTGCTATAAAGTATGTGTGATATACACGAATTTGTTCATATGATACATATGTGTATACGAGGATAATGACATTGGCTTATATGATCTCAAATATTGAACTATTTATCACTAGCAAACATTAGCATAGAGGCATAAAGACAACTTCTTCGCAAAAGCGGAATGTCAATCTGTGTCCAGAGGTTTGTTGTGTAACAATAAAATAACACACGTTAATGACAGAATCAATTTATTTTATAAACAAGACTATTCCTGGTGTTAGCTTCTTTTTTTACAAGATATGAATATTAGAAGAGTATTAGTACGTTGTGACAAGGAAATGTGCCGGATACGTGGTTCATGTATGACGATCAAAGACCAGAATTAGAATTCAATTCATGTGTTTTGTTTCTCACCATATAATTGACATGACGTTTATGGTTTTAATAATATATCACATTTTTAATCTAAAGAAACCAGCCGTTGTGTAACACGTATAATCGTTGTTTATAATTCCAAGGTTACGGTAGTGTACCCGCCATAAACTCCCGCGTTATGTTTAGATGTCCGCTGTTGTCGGCATATGCCTAGTTACAATTAGTTATTGGTTTTATAGAACAGAACAGAATATTTTATTTTTAGCTTCAGCATACAGCCATAAACATACATATGCAATCAAAGCATGCGTTACAATTATATACAAAACTTACATATATTACATTATTATAATCTTATTGTCTTTGTAAAAGATATATAATTTATACTACACATATAGGACATTTTAAAGCCTTTTAAACAAAAAATGGCAAGTTTTCTTAACACTATTTTGTTTTAACAATTAAGTAGTTCGATGAACTAATATCGGCCTGAAAAGGGCATTTAATAACAATGTAATCTTCATCCTCGATATCATTGAGGTTGCATAAAACACATTTGCGTTGATCTCTGACAATGTTCTGGTGTCTACCCGTTTCAATTAATAATTTGTGAAACGACAAAAGTAATTTAGCAATAATGTTCATATGTTTTTTTTTCCAACAATATCAAGATACGCAGATCTTTCGAATATTGGTTTTAATTCTTTATATACAATCATTGAACTAGATGATGTGACACGTGTATTCCAGTTAGTGATATACTGGTCTCGTAATCTGGTTTTAAGTAGCGAGATTAAATGATTACAGTTCACAGATTCGGAGAATAGCCATACATCGTTAAAACCGGTTTGGTAAAAAATGTCCCGTACTTTCGATGACCAATTGTTTGTGTTATTATTGCGTTCAATTTCGAATTTCTGTGATAGTAAAAAGTGTTTAAGATTACAATTACCCTGTTTTACAGTATATAATTTCAAAAAGTATTTCACGATCCTGACATATCTGTCTAAATACAATGGAAATCGAGCAACTTCGGCATATTGCGATAATGAATTTGTTCACATCTTAACTTTCAATATTCTTTTATAAAATTTACGATGGATGCGCTCAATGTTTTCCGCTTTCATAAATCACCAAACCTCACAGTTATAGTTTAAAATTGATGATACATATGCGTTAATAAATTCAACATGATATTTTTAGGTACGTTCATGTCTTTTGTGAGAGTGAACAAAGAATGCATCGCTTTTAAAGCTTTGCCATACAATGTATTTTACATACGGCTACATTCGCCACACTCCGGTTTACTTCGTGTTTTCGTAAAACGGTCGTTTTTTTTTTGCCAATTGTCAGTACTTAGTGGTGTAAACAACGGTGATAATTAATTGAATTTCTAATGCGTAACGTTCTGTAGTAAACGTTACTACATAACACTTTGTATAACAAAAGCTGATTTTAACCTTAAGACTGTTCATGTACGCTCACATTGTTGTATTTGTATTTCACATTTATTATGTGCGTTTGTCAGTTTTTGTATTGACATTGTTTATACAGGTTTGAATATTTCTCCGATAGTAAACGAAAACTTAATTTTACTACGAACTGAAGGCAATGTATGCGATTCAGAAAAACGTTTAAATGATCACTTACAAATAATACCACGTCAAAATAAAATGTATTAGTTTGAACTATTTTACTTTCTTACCTTTACACAACACGAGAATTCTCTGTTCATTGTTCGGAATATATACCGTTGTAATGTCCCGAAATTAATATTATATGAGGGCAATTGAGAAAAGCACATTGTGAGCACTTGGTAGTATGTTATATCACATTACATCGTTTCATTGCGACGAAAGCGTTTTTCTCAAAACTGTATGAACATTAAAATGTTACATATAAAGCATTAATTTTTCATTGACATATATTTGTCATATGGTTCTCAATGGTATTCATATCATTTGTATAGTACATATGTTGAACTAAATGAAATAAATGTCCACATTTGTGATTTCGACATACATTTTTAAAAGGTGAAAACTTAGTTTCATATTTATACTTGCGTATGAAATCATCATTGTTTGGATAACTACTGTAAATAAATGGAAAAAAAATCAAATGCAAATATATCGTATCTCCATGATATTATATACATTTATTGACATTGTATGGNAATGTCCCGTACTTTCGATGACCAATTGTTTGTGTTATTATTGCGTTCAATTTCGAATTTCTGTGATAGTAAAAAGTGTTTAAGATTACAATTACCCTGTTTTACAGTATATAATTTCAAAAAGTATTTCACGATCCTGACATATCTGTCTAAATACAATGGAAATCGAGCAACTTCGGCATATTGCGATAATGAATTTGTTCACATCTTAACTTTCAATATTCTTTTATAAAATTTACGATGGATGCGCTCAATGTTTTCCGCTTTCATAAATCACCAAACCTCACAGTTATAGTTTAAAATTGATGATACATATGCGTTAATAAATTCAACATGATATTTTTAGGTACGTTCATGTCTTTTGTGAGAGTGAACAAAGAATGCATCGCTTTTAAAGCTTTGCCATACAATGTATTTTACATACGGCTACATTCGCCACACTCCGGTTTACTTCGTGTTTTCGTAAAACGGTCGTTTTTTTTTTGCCAATTGTCAGTACTTAGTGGTGTAAACAACGGTGATAATTAATTGAATTTCTAATGCGTAACGTTCTGTAGTAAACGTTACTACATAACACTTTGTATAACAAAAGCTGATTTTAACCTTAAGACTGTTCATGTACGCTCACATTGTTGTATTTGTATTTCACATTTATTATGTGCGTTTGTCAGTTTTTGTATTGACATTGTTTATACAGGTTTGAATATTTCTCCGATAGTAAACGAAAACTTAATTTTACTACGAACTGAAGGCAATGTATGCGATTCAGAAAAACGTTTAAATGATCACTTAAATATAATACCACGCCAAAATAAAATATATTAGTTGGAACTATTTTACTTTCTTACCTTTACACAACACGAGAGTTCTCTGTTCATTGTTCGGAATATATACCGTTGTAATGTCCCGAAATTAATATTATATGAGGGCAATTGAGAAAAGCACATTGTGAGCACTTGGTAGTATGTTATATCACATTACATCGTTTCATTGCGACGAAAGCGTTTTTCTCAAAACTGTATGAACATTAAAATGTTACATATTAAGCATTAATTTTTCATTGACATATATTTGTCATATGGTTCTCAATGGTATTCATATCATTTTTATAGTAAATATGTTGAACTTAATGAAATAAATGTCCACATTTGTGATTTCGACATACATTTTTAAAAGGTGAACACTTAGTTTCATATTTATACTTGCGTATGAAATCATCATTGTTTGGATAACTACTGTAAACAATTGTAAGATAAATCAAATGCAAATATATAGTATCTCCATGATATTATATACATTTATTTACATTGTATGGGCATAACATTAGTATATACCGTTTGTACGTATACATAGTTCTTACATAACAAATAAATCATTGTTTTAACCTATCGTGTATGATTCGATTCTCAGGATTAAATTGTGCACAGCTGTCTTAAATATGTTGGTTCCGAGAACAGCCTTTTCGTAAGAATTAGAACAGTATATGCGCGTTTTTTTAAAGTAATATGGACTGAAGATTGTAATGGTCTTGTTTTCAGATTCCATAGTTGTTATTACATTTAAAAATACCAAATAAAACATATTAGTAAACTTGAGTGATTTGTATTACTTTAAACAACTCAAGGGTACAATAATGTATAGCAAAATAGCAAAACCGGTATCAGGAGTATTTCATATTTGATAAGTTTGTTTATTTGACGTGTAAAGTTCAAAATATGTTGCATGTTAATCTATTAAGCGGTGCAGATGAAGGGACTATTAAAATAATGTAGGTGTGAAACAATTGTTTGTGCAAGAAAAACATTAAGCGAGAAAGTGGCAATCGTCTATTTGTCCTATTAATTGTTTATGTCAGGCACATTATACGCTTAATAGTTGTGTCATTTTGCCAACCAAAACATCTCGCCAAGAAAAAAACAAGACACGACATATATATCAAGGCGATTGTTCGGACTATTAATTAAATACATTTTCTATACATATTCTTTATCATCGTTCCTTATACAGATATATGTTTTATAGTATATATATATATATATATATATATATATATATATAATATACACACAGTTGCTGCATTGGGCACTTCACTAATTTGAGTTATGAGTGATGGAAAAGGTGCTGGTTTACTACGTCTTTGTTTTATGTCAACGGGAGTACTCATGCAATGCATTCTTGTTTAACTCAGCCACGACTGTCCGGATATTGGCGAACGGTGCGTGGATCTGCTCTGGGGTTCTCTCCATTCCCTCGTTTCTCTTGTTTGACACTGTCATCCTCAACGGCGATCCACACTGCATAATGACGCTACAGGAGCGTTGGCATTGGCAGGTATATTGGATACAACTCATAATTATTCACGTTTTATACATGTTTACAATACGTTGTTCAATAGACATTGTTCTAAAGATAAACATTCTTCTAGTTATGTGACGATTCAGTTGCAATTTACTAAATACATGCATATAAAACGTTTTTTAAAGTGCTTTTGCAACAATATGAAAGTTCTATCGGTTGTAATGCAACTGGCGAAAGCGACTTAATGTCATGTGCAAGTTTCGCAGCATGCTTAATTCGTTAAATTGCGTTTTCCAACAAATTGCGAGGAGAAATTATTAAGTATGTCTCAAAAGGCATCCCTTTAATAACAACATAGTTAAATAAATTTCAGGTGTACATAACATTAGTTGCCATGACAGCGTATATTATCCCAGCAGCTATCATCATCTCTTGCTACATGATCAGCATTTGTGTGATCTGGGGGAAAGGTAGGGGTCTTAACAGGCATCCATCCGTCATCCGAGAGTGACGACAGTAAGTGATTTAAGACATTTATAAATGCATTTAAATAGGTGTTGGTAATTTCTGTCTAAACGTTGTTTTCGAAAATGTTCATCGATTGAATAGTGTACAAGGAGTTTTGTCCGTAAATTAATGTTTCGAATCCGTTGTTTGACAAAATGCTCCGTTAAAGCCATACTAGTGAATCCAATCAATCAAGTTCATGTATCTTTAGTTATGATGCTTGTGTTGCATAGTTCTATGTTACAATTACGCAATCACACAACAAGAATAGTTCTTTGTAATATATTTCGTAATTAATACGCCGCTTTTTAGTGCACACACTATTCTAATTAAGTAATACCATTTCCAGACAAGGCCCCTTGTAAGAAGTACAAACAATTATTCATAACAGTCCTCTATCAGCTATGTTATCCTTCTGTCCGTGTGGCTAAGGTATGCATACTTAAATGCACGTAAGCCGTTACGATGGTTACATTCAGCGAGGTTAATTATTGTCTTATTTATGGTGTTAAACTAATTCGTTTAACGGTCAGATGGGCGTTCGCCTGTCATTTAACATAACGATACACACCAATTAATGGGCAGCATGAGTTTACCCAAGATATGACTAATTGGCGAAACGAGCAATAGGTAATTACTTTGTACGTTCTCCCTGGCTAGATTGACGTTAATATATGATGTGCATTAGTGTGAAGCGAGAACGCACTGTCATCAACAGCATCTGATGTCATGAAATACTAATTATAAAGTTATTTACGAGGTAAGATATTTGGCAGCTTAATTACATACTTGTTGTTGATGTATTATTTGACAATTGTACAAATAGGTGCAATGTTGAATTTGATATAACATTAACATGAATTAACAATATCGTTAGTTTTCTATCTTATGTTCCATGTGACACTTGGTTGCTACAAGAGCACTTGGTTCTTCTCGATACATTAAATAATGTGCGATAGTCTTATTTTAGACATCCAAACTACTCATCGGGCAAGGAACAAAGACATCATTCCACAGGTACAAATCAAAACGGTGAAGATGACGCTTATAATTATACTCGGTAAGAAGCATTATATATGACGTGCTTATATGCAAGTCACTAACTTTGCAGTCGCGAGCACAGGATAAATAAATGCATATTTGTCTAACCAAAACGAGATTAGGTTGTAATAAGTTTGGTGTGTTTGTGTTTACACTGTCTCGGAAAGGGAATAAACATTCCATTTTATCTTGGCAATATGTTGTTATGGATTGATTTTTAATATTTGATTTTTTTTTTTTTATAAATGTGATTTATTTCGGGCATCAAACTTTGATCAAATAAAACGTCTTTGTTTATTATTTTATTAATTTAACAGCCATATGACAATGACACATGTATCGCTTTATCATTGCAGCGTTCGTTTTATCCTGGTCCCCCTATTTTGTGTTTAATCGTGTTGACGTGTACAGGGATATAAACAAGGTGACGTCACAGACACAAGTCGCTTTAACGGCATTCATTCATAATCTTGCTGCGCTTAACTCGGTGTTGAATCCGATAATCTACGGAATATTCTGAACAAGAATATGCTTATATATAATGTGAAATGGTAACTCATTTTTATGTTTTATATGCACATATATTAAATGCGGTTTAACGTAATAATTTGTGGAACACTGTAAATCGGTCTACATAAACATAGAAAAAAAACTATTCGAAAACTAGACGTTAAATCATCAATTCCAAGCAAATCTGCAAACGAAACTAGGAAAGCACCTTTATAACAGTGTTCATGTCTGTTACATTTTGTTATAATGTATGTTGTTTCTTTTCTTTAGACAGTTGCCTTTTATGGACAACCTTGGTAATTGTTAGTGTACATGCCGCACGAAGAGACAAGCGCTTTCCCGGTCCAATGCGCAATCAAGTAGCGCCGTAGGAGAAGGATCGTCCGGAACGTGTTTGACAGTAAAATCCAAAACAATTGCCTCTTGGAATTGCCTTGATGGAATATTTAACGCCAGAAAATGTGATTTCAATATCGTCGAAAAGGAAATTCTGCCGATATTGCCACACAAGAAGAAACTATGCCAGCGAAGGCCCTCTGGGCTACCATTGGCAAATATAAAAATGACTCCATCAGAACTATTATTGCTTGACACATTCCGGAGTGAAAAGCGTCAGAGTTCATCACGATTGATAATGTAAGTGAGGCAGAACAGACATTGAACACACCTGTATGTTTGAGCTAGTAAATCCATATCCACTTCATTTCATGTATAATATATAGCAAGAAGATTGCCAAGTTTTGATGACGTTGTTATACAGATGTACCAACACACGTATCTCACTTAAAAGTAATATATATATATATGTGCGTTTGCGTCATTGCTAAGCTTATGTATGACAATTTATTTGCTTACATCAATTATATTGACATTCAAAGTGGATTATATAGATTACAAGTCAAGCTATAAGTAAACTAACAAACGCACTGTTAAAAACACTCGGTAACGTATGCGCTAGAGCAATATTGTGTACTAACTTACACTTATTGTTTGGATATTGGTCATGAACTCTGTGTGTACGGTCTACTCCTATCTCTGATTCAAGTGTGTGCACTGAGTACTTGTACACTTTAAATTCAAGGCAACGTGTGAGTTGGTAAGCCGACCGCCTGAGTGTTTAACACGGCGAAAAATCCAACTAAACAAACAAACAAAGCATATAATTCATGATATTTCCAGCTAGATCGAGTTTCCTGATTGTGTTCGTAATGTTTGCCTGTAACAGATATATGATATGTTGAACAATAAAGAGGTTTAAAAATCCGTTTGCATTGAGTGTTTCCTAAATCAATACCATTTGAATACTAGTATGAACGTGGCTCATAATGGCCTAATTTAGATTACAGAAAAAAAACATCGTAAAACAAGTTTAATAGCATTTAAAAAAAGTCATACCATTGTCTGCGTAAAATGTCACGATTACTTTTCCGTTGGGTTTAATAATGACACTATTCCCTCAAAACGGTCAACGATAGTCATACTACTTAAAACCCAAAAGTATCATGTCTACCTTCGTTCATCGTATCTGTAAGAATATTACGCACAAACATTGCTTTACTACTTTTAATTGTGCCATTACATGCGCTTAAAAATAATTGTCATATGATTCAAGAAAGATACTGGTTGTTATTGACAACAAAGGTTTTATAGGTTTATTCAATGTACAAAAGACATACAGCCCATTAGTATACATGTTCAAAAAACATAGTAACGTGTATAAGGCATGCACTGTGATCATAATTTAATTTCATAAATTGTTAAACAAAGCATAAATACATGAAAATGTCTAGGCCACTGGAATTGCAACATAGATATTCAGTATAACTCCTCAAGATGTGTTTTATTCCCTGTAAACTATTAGATATATTTCCAGCGGATTCATTTAACATGAATACATTACCATTCTTTCGGCTTGATTTCACAGCAGACAAAAGCTATATCCCTGACCATATATATTGACATTGTGTTATTTTTTTTGAAATTTGTTCGAACATGATTCTGATACGAATGTACAGATAATCCTGATGGAATACATATTATGGCAATTTTTAATATTTGCAACATCGTTGTAAACTTCTTCTCATTCAACCATATTGTTTTTTTTTTTAAAAAGAACAACCTCTTAACTGATACTTTTTTCTCTTACGTTTATATACATGCAATTTATTTACGTGGTTATATTTTAGACATATAACGTATCATGTATATACCATTTGTATAAATATATTCCGTCATACGACATATTAATTCGTTCTTTATTCGATTTTCAAATCTTAACTCTGTTTGCGCGCTTATGCAAAAGCAAATAGGCAGTCAATATGATCGACAAAACGGTCGCCGTGTACAATAGATTAACATATAACATTATATAATTGTATTTGTAATCCATACTATCTAAATAGATTCAGAAGGCGCAGCACTTAATCAAACACGTCAACATAACATGTATATGAATGGAAATATTGTCATCGCCTCGCAAAGCATCGAGTAATTAAAACTTATCAGTCTTAGAAAATTGCAAAATGTCTTCTTTTGAACAACAAACAAACCATACGCAACTGGTACTTAAAGTGAAAGAAGTTGTCTCGGTTGTTACACTCTATTGTGGCTTGCGATACTCGGCAGCACCCTTTGTAGATATTCGAACAGCTATTTTATCTAAATGTTTTCTTCAGGAATCCGTTAAGACGGATTAAGTGTCCTGTTATGTTGCATTATCCCTAAAAGTGGTCGTTAAGAAATTAAAACACACTCACATGACAGTAATGAAAGTCCCATGTAATGAACATTATAATGTATGCAATTCGCAAGAACTGATCATTATCTTTATTACGCGTTGAGCTTCGTCGGTAGATTTGTAATTCCAAAACGCTTAATTGTATCTTACGGGATTGGCATGAGATAAACGAGTGTTGGCTCTTAATGAAGCGTTTTCGCCTTAAAGACTTGCACTGCAATACGCATGTGTTATACTTTATTTTAAATGTTGAATGGATTGTGCAATATGTATGTGCATAGGGGCGTGTATATTAGGATTCGTACAATGATTTATGGTTAGATAATACAGTTAGTTTAAAAAGAAACATTCTGACGTAAAGTATAGTAGTTTTGCTGTGCATATATATTCCATTACAAATATACTTTTGTCTTGTTTACATGAACTACTATATACTAATCGCTTATTGTAATTATGCATTGTGTATTATTGAAACGTTTCACACTAGAACCTGTATGTGTTAGGTTTGATTAAATAAAATGCTACTTAAATACGAATTATCTATTAGTAATGGTTACACATGCGCAAATTAATTCCTTCTTTGATATATATATAATACAGTAAGCAGTTTGCGATGCCTATCTTCACCACGACCAAGCTACTTTCCATTGTATCATCAACTATGGTTAAACTAATACAAAGTGTAAGGCCATACACTTTTGATGAACGGCATTAACATAAATTCAATGTGTAGTCATTTTCAAATACCTTATAAATAAGACACTAGTGTATTTTAAACAATTTAAAAATGGGAAAAATATGTGCAGCGAGAAAAACAAACTATAATGCAGATGTAACACCAACGTATTTTTGTATTCTTAACATAAGATGCATACCTTTAAACTGAAACCAAAGCACATAATTTTGACAATATTTTAGAAATGCTATTCGTCATGGACTGGATCACTCGTGGTTATGAGTCAACTGATAGTATGGCAAGTTATTCCATAGGTCAACCGTAAGGTAAGGATCACTCTAAAAGCAGACATTTATCACCAAAGGCATCAGTATACGTCCTATGTTTGATTGCGTTACGTACAAATTCTTCGAATTTAATTGATCTGATAGGTGTGCTACCTACAAAAACGCAAAAGAATATTCGTAATAGTTATCATGACGTTCAAATGCTGAATAAAATGTGTGTGTGGTATGTTGTCACATTTAATTAGTAAAGTAATATAAACAAAACATGAAGTCAATTACATTGTTTAAATTGCATGGCGATATGCACGCCAAAGGAATTAAAGATGAAAACATGTTTAAGTACATAACATACATGTTGTGTGTATTCAATTATGGAAACATAGTATCTACACATCGCATGTATAAGAATAATTTATTAGTTGTGCATCTGCTTTAATATTAATTTTAATAAAAGGTAAAAAAAAACATTGCAATGTGATTATATTCTTTGGAAATAGAACCTACGTGTAGTTTGAATTTCAAACTTATCACAATTCAAATATCCGTTGGAGTATATTTTGATCAAAAAAAGGGACATCACATTTCATTCCCAAATGTCACCCAACAGCGAGTACATTCGGGACATTTATTTGCTGATTTTAAAGCACACATTTAAATGGAACAACACAATTTTTAGACTTTGACAATTGGTGCATAAATCAAGTAACGGGTATATGATATGGCACTCAAACACAATCCGGTGTGTCATGTCGTCGAAAATTAAATGTGTATTTTAAGTTTCAATATTTTACTCATGTGCTTATCATGCAATAGCGTCATGTGAAATTATTCTTCTTGTTATAAATGTAAAGCGAACGTAAAAGATGCATTAAAAATGATTTTTTTTCTAAATACTGAACATTCATTCATTGATAGTTTTACTTAAAATACTACCTTTCCACTTTAAGCATACAAGTTAAGATATGTTACTTTCAGAAGAGGAGAGTATTGATCATTTGAGGTATATATGATCGAGTTATAAACATCGACAAGAGCTAAATCAAATGTGATAACCTTTAAAAAGGGTATGTACCAAATGCCGTAGCGGGGTCCATCGACATATGCAACAAGGTTTTATCGATAACACATACATCAATGTAGTACAAGTTCTATTGGAACAGTTGTTACGACCATAATTAGCGAGAATGGAATGAGTTGTAAAGAATCATAGGAAACGTCGTTAATGAGATTGTCTGTCATAAATCGTGGACCCAATACAACTATTAAGATCATTTCGAACGAATGAGTAATTAGGTCATTACAAACCGAAATGTCCTATAACTTTATTTCTATTTATAAATCCAGTTCGTAATTACATTTTAATTATTAAATTAATGCATATTTTATTCAACAAAAAATGTATGTTATTGTGCATCACAATAGTATAAGGCTTACACAAAATGTTGTACTTTTGTCTGGACATGTTTGCATTGGTTCATTTTTATTAATAAAATACTGAATTGTATAATTAGGATTTTCTATCATGTTGGTGAAGCTTACGTTGTATGAGTGTTTGAATAAACAAGAGGTTCAACATATATTCATGAAAATGTGACATTTTAATCATTATCAAATTATGGCAATAAATGAGCGTACATTTAGAACGGGTTAATTTCGTATAATGTGCAATTCGTTATTCAAGTAGTCTGTATATAATTCTAGAATGGCTACCAACGGTATTTAATACCCAGTGAGCAATATGATAATGTAAGTTATCCTTTTAAAAGTGCATATTATATGTGTATAATTTGGAACTGACAAATCTGTAATGTTTCAAACATTAATCGATGAAGTGCATATATGAATGAATTGTTTGGCATATTTCCTGAAAAGTAAAGTGTGTATAGGAGTCCTGACTCAGTCGGCCTGACATAAAATGTTGTATTTATTACAGGCATACGTTTACCACTTGATGTTTTATTGAAGATCGAGATATTCCCCACCCAACACCCCCTCGCACAATAACTCCATGTATGTGTTGAAACGCATGGTAATTACTTTTACTTTTGTGCATAAGTTTGCTAATTACACACACTTAATATCGTATAATATAATCTGAAAACAAGTCTGTTTATACACTATCTCAGAAACAAATGATTATTTGATATGTTAATAAATATATACGTGTGTTTACGTTTCGCGTTTACGTTTTGCGTAAGACAGGTCAGACACTAACTACACACCGTCCCATTCTTTCAAACTATGCGTACAATATCCTCAGACAATATTGATTGATGATATGTTCTTATGAAATCAGTTTGTATGCATAAGTTCTTATGAAAGTAAACTTCTTTAATTTATGTAAATGATATTTATGATATGATATTATGATTAAAAACTTGTATGCGAACAGTAGTATCAATTTAACTAAAGTTTGAACTTAAATACTAACATTAAAATGTTACTATACGTATCTAAAATAGGAATATATTAACAACTTGTATTGTCTTATAACTAGCTACGCATTTCTGTATGCCATATTATGCTAAACGAATAACAACCAAATATGATTATAATGAGTCAATCAACTGAGAATTACATAACATACATTTTAACAGAAAATAAGAAATCGCAACAGTTTACTCAATCAGCTCTCGATTAAAAAATTGTAATAACGGTTTATGAATATGTGTGACATTTGCATTTATATAGACTTCATGTATTAAGATTGATCTCATGTACCCAAAACACATTAGTGCAGGACGAGTTTACTTATTTTATATGAAATACAAAGCTATATTCGTTAATTTACAGCACTTGCAAAGAATACCGCCACTGAAAAGTAAAAAATAATTTAATACACTAAACCTGTTCACCGTCCAATTGCCAATTTAATCGATACGTGCACGTTTTATAGAATATATAATAATATTAACAATGGTTTAAACACCTTCGATTAAGTATTGCTCATTTCTACCGAAAGTATGCAATGTATCCTAAAAAAACATAAGTTCCTGTGAAAGAAAACTAATTTAATTTATTTGAATACGATTTTATTTGTAATACATACATTTAATGATGCGTTTGCTTATGTCGCGACGAAGGTTTTTCAGCGGTCCATAGTTTGGCATGTCCAGTACAGGCCCGAGAGGTGGGTGATCGTGTGTGTTGTCTACACGGTCGACGGTTGCCATGTGTAAAATATATCATTCCCATTTAAAAAAATGACGTTACAATTTATTTATTTTCAATTGTTGTATTTTATCGATGTACATTACAATGTACCTGGTGGGGTATGACGTGATAAAAGAATAGTTCGTTGCTTATAATGCTCATGTTATTGACCAGACAGTCGGGCCGTACTGTTAATGACATTGTCATTTAAATAATTATTATGTTTTCAAAGCAAGGTTTTTTATGTTTCAGATTATCATAACTGTTGACCTAATACCTTAAATGGATAAACTTTACTCAAAGTCAGATGGTCGAAATATTTGTGTGTGAGCGATCCCAGCCGCTTGAAGGCTTTTAAAAATAACTTTGGCTTTATATTTCATATCTAGCACGTTTTGAAAAATGAGTGCAATTTAAATTCCGTTTGGTACAAAGACCATATGTGGCCTGTTCTGAGATTTTTTATCAAAATGGGGTACATAGACGAAATTGAGTTATTCACATTTTCAGAAGCTTCCAGGTCTGTTGAACACGGAAAAATTAAGATGTTTGCAATATTTTTCAATTTTAGGTAAAACGGCTGATTTAGAAATGCGTATTAAAACACAAAAAAACTTTCTTCATTTATTTTCATGCCAATAAAATAAGGGAATACATTTTAGATAAATCTACAAAGTGCATAAATCAATAACATTTGGTTTTATTATATGTCATAGTTAACACTTCTCAAGAATAAGAAGACATTATAAAATGTATATTGGTTACCATGGAAACATCATAAATAATTCAAATTAAAAAATGATATTAGGAAAAAATGATTCCATACCTAATGCAGATACAAAGTGAAAGTGTATATAAAATAGATATGGACTCTTGTGTAAATTTGCTCTTAATTAGTTTGCAGTACATTTGGATCTGATAAAATAACTAACATGCAATTACCTAATGTATATACATATTATGGCACTGCAAACAAAATCTTAAAAACTGTACTATTATATTCTAAAGTTTACATCTACTTTTTTTCCAAATATAATCAGTGATTGTTTACAAGGTAGCTCAATGTTTTAGTTTTTCTGTTACCATGGAAACCAATGTCTATACACAACATAATTTATTTACAAGAGGTGAAACTAAAATAGTTTATTTAAAAGACCTGAACATTAAATTTTATGTTTATTAAACCTTGCAAACAATAATACACAACCTAATTAAAAATTCATTTTTGCAATCTCTTAGCAATTCAGATATAATGGGTCTTACAATCATAATATAAATTTATAAAGAATACAAAACAGATCCCAAAATTAAGTACATACATTGATTAACATACTTTTCTCTGCTTTATTCACTTTTCATTTAATTGTTTCATTAATATTACACATTGCTTTCTTAAAACCTTTCAACAAAAAATGCAGGAATCATTTATGTTAAAGAGTTAGTTACATAACCATGATTTAAGCTTTATGATTATCATGGTAACCATTAAAAAAAAATCATGCAGTAATTTTAAGTCGCTTTTGTAGAATAAAATATCAATTATTAAAATAAAACTGCATAATAAAATGAATATAGGTAAAATGTCTTCTACATTCAAACATATTCCATAAATATGAGTAAGGTCTCAGTGTTTTGTTTTTGTTTAAATCGAGGCCAGCAGTAACTGGACCCATTCCTATCGGACAAAAGTATATATTTCTCCCGAATGGGACCAAACAATTCCCAATTGAAGGTTTATTATTTTTTTATTTTTTTTTACATCTCAACATTTAGTTTATCTCCCATCGAGCTCTATAAGTTGAACCTTAGGAAATATTATATTGAAAACACTTTTATTCTCAATTTTGAAGCATTTGTAAGCAAACCAAACAACAATAACACTTATTTCCCAGTTTGAGTTGAAATGCCGCGATTTTTCTCAATCCAAAAGGACCCGGCCCCATTCCCAAAATGTTTTAAAAAACACTGGGTCTTTGGGCAGTTAACTCTTAAATCTATCATAGTCATAGCACATTTTCATAGATTGTTCATGATTTTAAAATGTTTCAGCAACTAGCTGTAATATGAGCTGTTATAAGTCACATATTGGTGGCATTGTTATATCCGCAAGTGGGGTGGACAGGAATAGTTTGTTTTGCACAGCGTTCTAATTCTTCCTCTTTTATCACATGCATTGAGCACAGAGGCTAAGACTTAGTATTGTCTGATGGTGTGGTACACTGTAAGTTATTAAACATCTTCTCGAGAAGGTAATATATTCCATTACATCTTCTGCACAGGGTCCCCGTCTGGCTTTTAATCTTTCAGCTGGCTTGTTTGATGTTATTCTGTGATTAAACAAAAATAAGATGTAATCAGTTGTCATGACTTTAAGCAAATTGAGGTCATTATACTGCTCATTTTGTTGTAAAGGGACCTTTTCACGTTTTGGTAAATTTGACAACATTTAAACAAATTGTTTCCGAATCGCAAAGTTTCGTTGTAGTTATGATATGTGCAAGTAAACAGTAATACCGAACATTTACCATGCTCTAAAATATCCAGTATATGCATCTTTTGACAATTTAAACACCTGAAAATTATAAATCATTACAAACGCGAAATGATATATTAGTAACACTATGAGGATTGCTTATATATAAAGTATAAAATACACCACTCACTGTATTAGCACGGATGAACGAGTGGTCTAAATGCTAGACTTTTACTCCAAGGGTCAGTGGTTCGAGCCCAGTTGAGGATTACTTTGTTTCTTTCTTTAATTGTATTTTTGTTATGGATCTATTTAGTTCTAATATTTTCATTAATCAATTTAAAGCATTTAATGACAAACTTCAATACTTGCCAAAATCTATGAAAAGGTCCCTTTTCAAGGTAGAAATACAGCAACATGTATATCATGGGGTGTTATTTTGTCAATGTATGTGTTATGGTAGGATAAAATGTGTAACTGTTAAAACACAGTTTCCTATTATTAAAAATAGAACTTTTGTTTAATTCATTGAATAAAATTAGTTAAAATTAAAAGTTCCAATATTTCCAAGGCCGGTGTACAATTTATCAAGTATTTAAAATGATCATACAATGTATATACAGATGATTGCCCATGAATTTCATTGTTAAAAGAATAAATACTTGTTTGAAGTATGTACATGTATCTATAATAAATGAACTAGAATGGAAAAGAATAACGATTGTTACAAACCTCAACAGACTTTAAAAATTGTTTCGTTGAGACTGTACAATATTTTCTTCGGGTGTATAGTAGTTCTTGATATTGTTGTTCCCAGGTCATCAGGTGTGGGATAGTAAGGCCATTTATCTATGAGGTCTTCAATGCCATGGTATCCGAGTAATTGACCAATGGTAATACATGATGTGTTTCATTCAACTTCACTAAAATGACAAAACAAAAATCATTAAGACAAAAAGCAAACCAATGTTAAACACAAGTTATGGTTTATGCTATATCATATGCAAATGTAATAACTTTGGTTAAAAATACAGTACTGTCATAACTGATTATCAATGAAATCTTATTTTATTTATGTGTCACTCCTTGCACAAGAATTATGTCTAATTGTACATAGTAACTTCAAGTATCATCGTGTCCTTTTGGCACTTCCAAAATACTCTATTTTAATCTATTGTCAACATAAAATTCATATTTCACTTTCACTTTTATAAAGTAACAGACAATGACTGAAAGTGACTTTCCAGACAGGAAGTTCTCCCTAACTAAATTGTGATTTTATTTGAGAAAAAAATAGGTGGGAATATGTTTAATTTACATGGAATTTCTCATGCAATCATAAGAAAACATTGACAAACTTTATTTATTAAATTAAAATGTAAATAAAATATCACAGGAACTGAGAAAGGTAACTGTCGCCATTTTTCTTTCGGTTTCAGTTGTAAATATGCAGTGCCGTAGCCAGACCCAAATTTTAGCCGAGGCAGTATCTTAGGTCCTTCTAGGGGGGTCCAGGGGCATGCCCCCCCCCTGTAATTTTTTTTTATACCTAGAACGTCTCTGGTGCGTTTTAAAGGCCATTTAAACTACCTTTTATACCTAAATTATCGGAATCGTGGACGCTACATATTACCGTTCGNTAATAATATATATAAATATATAAATATATATATATATATATATATATTAAAAGTAATTGTCATACGATTCAACAAAGATACTGGTTGTTATTGACAACATAGGTTGTATAGGTTTATTCAATGTACAAAAGACATACAGACAATGAGTATACATGTTCAAAAACATAGTATTTCGAGATTGTGAGATGTTAATTAATTGAAGTTTAAACTTTAAGGTCATAATGATCATATGACTAATGCATCAGTCGATAAAAACATAGCTAATCAAGTAAATGTTGTCTCACAACGCTAACGAGATTGTATATATTGTAAAATACATTGCTACTCTTATTGATAATAAGTTTGAAACGAATCAAAGACAACAAAAGCGTCATGTTGTTTCGAAGAGGTTACATTAGAAATACTTTAAATAGTGGGGTTGGTATGATCGTTATATTTAATAAAATGGTATATGTATTGACATCGTTTGTACATAACGATCAATTGAGGAATGTCTTGACGGAAATCCAGATGAGGCGGAAAGTGTCTTCTCTGATTAACCTGTGCGGACTTCAAAAGCCAATCTAGTTAGACACTTTACGCACCGCATATACATTTAAACCCTTTTAACAGAGCAAGGCTCGTATTTAATCAATATGGTTTGACTTCATGACAATACTTCTGGTAAAAAATATATTTAATAAATATGGTTGGGTATCATGACAAGACAAAGAAATTCTAGAAAGAACAGGAGCATGTCCTATCAACCATCGTACGACACAATACGATTGAGATATCCTTTATTATTATTCAATTTTAGTAATACTATGTATTTCTATATAATCATTCACATAATCCCTACATTAGGAACATTTGTTACGATGTTTTATTTATATTTTGGGGCTTGTTGTATGTGGTAACTAAATGTTGCGGTAAGTGGTTTTAGAAGAAGACATTTAAAATATATATACACAACTTAGTTATATGAAGCTTTACAACAATATGACGTAAGTATTACATTTTTTTCATATACGTCAATCCACACACTGTAGACGTACACATGGCTCTTTTATACATATTTCGTAACAAAACATGCGGTTATTCATCCCCAGCAACATTATGCTTTATGTACCTAATTAAAAAACTTGCTTATATATTTATGCATGAACAATTGCTGGATTTGTAAGGTAGTATCAAAATCATCCGATAACTAAGTGCATTACACATGAACCTCGCTCTGCGCAAAGGGGGTTTCACTCATGTGCGTACAGTGTCGTCCCAGATTAGCCCGTCCAGTTCGCTCAGGCTAATTACGGACGATAATTTCCGCCTAAACTAGATTTCCGCTTTGAAGAAACTTCCTTTAAACGAAAAATACCATATAAGCTTAAAGTATCCTCCCTGATTAGCCTGTGCGGTCGGACCGCACATGCATTTAACCCCGTTTTCTTGGAATGCCAATGTTTGACGACAATACCACATATTTAGATGTCGCAAAATTGCCGACAATAATGTAGTAAGTGAATCATCAATTGTTTCTTATCGTCTGGCAGTACATGTAATGTAACAGCGCTATTTGTTTGCACGCTTAAGTCTGATTTTGTGTTAGTTGTTGATTATTAGAATAATTATATTGATACCACAAACTAGTATAACAAATGTATACAGTATAATATTGTTAAATAATGAATATGTAAGGGCGTTTATTTGTGTTGACATTATGTGATACTGGGTATAAACATATAATACATAAACAATTAACAGTAGTTGTGGTTATGGTAGTAATAATCCAAGTAGTAGGAGTGGTAGATGTAGTAGAAGTAGTAGTTGTAGTAATGATAGTGTTAGTGGTAGAATATGTAGTAGTAGCATTAGTAGTAGTAGTAGTAGAAGAAGTGGTAATGGTTGTAGTACTATCAATATAAGTGGTTGCTGATGTTTTCGTTTTTAACATTATATGATCTGTTGGTGTTTTAATAGTTATACATGATTAATATACGTGATATAGACCCTGACTCGCTAACGCTCGGGTATTCATATAATATACAGCTGCTTCTTTATGTATTTATTATGCGGACAACAGTTTGATTTGAAGGACAATTATGTTATGTTAGAAGTGTCCCAAAAATCAAATACAATATTCTTTCAGTGTCAATATAATTTGAACTTCTATAATACGTGTTATATACATTTTAATGACAGTTGTAATGGTTTATTTATTTTGCAATATGTTCTATTAATACGTTATCACTGATTACTACTTTCATTGACATACTAGAATTGGTTGCGTGGGAACCATATTTCAAAGTATCATTTGTGATTGGTATCCACCTGTCGTTTTGTTGATTGCTAGTTATGAATTTCGTACAACTTGCGGGGCAGTTATTTATTGTGCATTGTATTTTCCTGCAATTTCGGCTTAACGATGGTTATTTACATACATTCCATGAGTGTTTGATAGAGCATTCAGTGCATGTCTTCCTATATGATTTCCGCAGTTGAATTAAGGGTGCTTGGATGATGCGCATGCATTTGTATACGTATGATTGGCACAACTACAAAACTTCAAACAAGCAATATTAATATACATTCAATAAAACCATTCTTTGAAAGGAAACACACAACAACACCATAATAACTGCGCAATAAAGAATATGTTTGTTGTTTCTCATTTTGTTCTCAATTATTGTGCACGGTAACGCCGTCTTAACCGATTTATACTTACGGATGTTTTGGCGCAACCAACGCAAATCGACACTAAAATTAAGCATTCCATTTACCAGAATCGTTAAATTTAACATTTATTCCAACAATCATGTGAACATTCATTGCAGGGCATTTTTTTATTGTAAACATCTCAATGAAAAAAACAAAACACTCACGAATTATGAGGTATCTATTTATTTTAATATTTTGTGAAATGCAGTTCGTGTTTCGGAATATGCTAATACAATTTTATTGCTAAACTGAGAAGTTCACGTTGTAACCTTCGTACTTACAGCCCATGGTATAAGTCGTAACAGGTAAAGAGACTTGTGTTTAAAGAACGATGTTTTGCGTTTTATGGAATAAACATACTGTAACGTCATTCAGAACAAAGTCATTTGCAATTTAAGTTAGGTCCCTTTAATTGTCGTTTTAACTTTCTAATTTATTAAATGTTTGCTTTTGAAATGTTTTAAAATGTGTTTGTTTTTGTGTATGTATAATAACTTCCGGCAACTACAATTAATCATACATGAGTCAAGCCGTTGGCCTACATATTTCCAACAAATAACACAAATCTTAAATCTGAACCGAATAAACGAGATTTACTGGCTTTTTTATACTGTAGTATGATACAACCTAGACAGTTAGGCGCGATCATCTGTCAGTAAATACATTGAACAAAAACACTTTTATCAACTCAACGATAAAATAACCGTGTACTTTTCTAATTGTAAAGACATGAATTCAATAATATCCACCGGACGTGATATAACAATTAGTACAACGGACTGACCATGCGCATTCTTGAATTACCGTCTGGTGTGTTTGATGCATGAATAAAACTAAGTACAACTACTTACTAACTGCTAACTTTATGATAAATATTTGGATAAAGTTGTGTGAATACATAACAAAACAACTTAGAATAAGCACAATAAATCCACGCGCTTAAGTATAAGCAGAAAAAGGTGAGAATAAAGTGTACATGCCTTGGCTATGAGATGTTTCATTTACCCCGCGCGACAATGAACCTCGTTTTTTTTTCAAAATAAATCTCATCTGAAAACATTTATTTATAGGACCATACTGAGTTTAAGTAATAAGGTTAATGTCATCGGCCTATTTATGTAAGCGAACGTCAAGTAATATAGAGAATATTTTACAAAAAGTGCGTGTTAGTGTTATTCCTAAATAATTATTCATGTCTTTAACATTACCTTTTTTGACGCACTGGCAGAATTTAACCTAAGTTCAATCTTACACTCCTAGTTCAATTTTTAGGATAATGCAAATACATACATGAAGTTAAACAGTAAACTTAAAATAGGCGCAACTTGTGTACCATTGTCAACAACTATTAACGACTTTTAATCATTGATACAATTAGACTTCTTCTCCATTTGTAATATTTGCAACATCGTTTTCATTCAACCATATTGTTGTTCTAAAAACGAACAACCTCTTTACTGATACTTTTTTCGCTTACGTTTAGATACATGCAATTTATTTACGTGGTTATATTTTAGACATATAACGTAGCATGTGTATACCATTTTTATAAATGTATTCCGTCATACGACATATCAATTCTTTCTTTATGTTCGATGAGCAAATCTTAATTCTGTTTGCGAGCTAATGCAAAAGCAAATAGGCAGTCAATAATATCGACAAAACGGTCGCCTAGTACAATAAATTAACATATTACATTATATAATTGCATACATAATCCAAATAGATTCAGAAGGCGCAGCACTTAATCAAACACGTCAACATAACATTTATATGAATGGAAATATTGTCATCGCCTCGCAAAGCATCGAGTAATTAAAACTTATCAGTCTTAGAAAATTGCAAAATGTCTTCCTTTGAACAACAAACAAACCATACGCAACTGGTGCTTAAAAAGCAAGAAGTAGTCTAGGTTGTTACACTCTTTTGTGACTTGCGATACTCGGCAGCACCCTTTGTAGATAATGGAACAGCTATTTTATCTAAATGTTTTCTTCAGGAATCCGTTAAGACGGATTAAGTGTCCCGTTCTGTTGCATTATCCCTAAAAGTGGTCGTTACGAAATTAAAACACACTTACATGACAGTAATGAAAGTACCATGTAATGAACATGATAATGTATGAAATTTGCAAGAACTGATCATAATCTTAATTACGCGTTGAGCTTCGTCGGTCGATTGGTAGTTACAAAACGCTTAATTGTATCTTACGTGATTGGCATGTGATAAACGAGTGTTGGTTCTTAATGAAGTGTTTTCGCCTAACTGACTTGCAATGCAAAACGCATGTGTTATACTTTATTTTAAATTTTGAATGGATTGTGCAATATGTATGTGCAAAGGGGCGTGTATATTAGGATTCGTATAATGATTTATGGCTAGATAATACTGTAAGTTTAAAAAGCAACATTCTGAGGTGAAGTATAGTAGTTTTGCTGTGTATATATATTCCATTACAAATATACTTTTGTCTTGTTTACATGAACTACTGTATACTAATCGCTTTTATAAATTATGCATTGTGTATTATTGATACGTTTCACACTTGAACCTGTATGTGTTAAGTTTGATAACAAAAATGTTACTTAAATACGAATTATCGATTAGGTATGGTTACACATGCGCAAAAAAAATCCTTCTTTGACAATAGAAAGTAGCTTGGTCGTGGTGAAGATGGGAATCGCAAACTGCTTACTGTAATATTTATATATATTTAGATTAGTTTAACCATGGTTGGTGATACAATGGAAAGTAGCTTGGTCGTGGTGAAGATAGGAATCGCAAACTGTTTACTGTTATATAAATATATTATATATGTTACAGTTAGCAGTTTGCGATGCCTATCTTCACCACGACCAGGCTACTTTCCATTGTATCACCAACCATGGTTAAACTAATCCAAAGTGTAAGGCCATACACTTTTGATGAACGGCATTAAAATAAATTCAATGTGTAGTCATTATCAAATACATTAGAAATAAGACACCAGTGTTTTAAACAATTTAAAAATGGGAAAAGATGTGCAGCGAGAAAAACAAACTATAATGCAGATGTAACACCAACGTATTTTTGTATTCTTAACATAAAGTGCATACCTTTAAACTGAAACCAAAACATATAATTTTGACAACATTTTAGAAATGCTATTCGTCATGGACTGGATCACTCGTGGTTATGATTCAACTGATAGTATGGCAAGTTATTGCATAGGTCAACAGTAAGGTAAGGATCACTCTAAAAGCAGACAGATATCACCAAAAGCATCAGTATACGTCCTATGTTTGATTGCGTTACGTACAAATTCTTCGAATTTAATTGATCTGATAGGTGTGCTACCTACAAAAAGGCAAAAGAATATTCGCTATAATTATCAAGACGTTCAAATGCTGAATAGAATGTGTGTGTGGTATGTTGTCACATTTAATTAGTAAAGTTATATAAACAAAACAGGAAGTCAATTACATCGTTTAAATTGCATGGCGATATGCACGCCAAAGGAATTATAGATGAAAACATGTTTAAGTACATAAAATACATTTTATGTATATTCAATTATGTAAACATATTATCTACACATCGCATTTATAAGAATAATTTAGTCGTTGTGCATGTGCTTAAATATTAAATTTAATAAAAGGTAAACCCATCACACGCGTTGTTATTTATCTTGGGTACACGAAAAAAGTCGCATCATGCGTAAATTTATAAGTCGCAAGTAATTGTATTAATTACTATATCATGTACACGCATTTTTGTATATAAGGCAAACGTAGACGAATCGCACGCGAATAATATCAGTCAATAGATGCCTCACAGAATGTTTTAGACGAATCGAACGCAAAATGTCTCTATCAAACGTTGTCGCATTCAACGCGACTTTATCTGTTAAAGATTGTCTCATCACATAAAAATGTATCAGTCGAAGGTGGTCACCTTACAAGATAATTTACCAGAAGAAATTAGTTGCATGAGTTCAATAACGACGCATCATCCGTGGTCTTATTTGTGTCAGGTAATCAAAAGGCTAACAATTGCAAGTTAGTGGTATCACAATTTATTATTTTAATCCATTATTATTTCTTTTTATTTCCTATCATTAAAAGTGAGATACTAGTGATTAAGTTCAAACGAAATGCACATGCTTTCCATCGAACGATTACAATACACAACATAAATCTAAAAGTATTATTACAATAATAAAGGGAGTAACCATTTCAAGTTATACAATATAGCTAGCAAGCGAAACTGAGACGCAATTACTTTTCGTACAATATATTTATGGAAACCAACTTGTGGTAATAAGTACACAATTAATGTAAATGTATATCGCGTAATATATACCATAATTTAGGACATTCTTTTGCGAACAAATTGATGTGTTGCTTTGTTTCATTCAACACATATGTTGTCATCTCATGTTTGTAACGATCCATGAACAACGTGCCAGCATATTGTGTTGCGATATACTCGATTGCCGATACAACTCAGTAGTCGTTATGCGCGGTAATTTGCAGTTATACACATATTATGTCGTTTACTATGAGTATGTGTAATGGATTAATTACTCTATTCGTCATAGTTAATCTTTCTTTCCCTAATAAACATTTCGTGAATCTAGGCAAATATGACCCGTATAGTACAACTTAATACCTATCACTCCGTCTCAATTCATACACCCGCTATAAACAATGTGATAGCTACATATAAGATTCTTGGCAGATTATTAATGTTTCCAAATAATATGATATGTACCGGTTGAAAGTCCTCACGTTATTTAAGGACCTATAGTTTAAACAAAAAACTGAATACCACCGTTCTGATTACGTTTGAAGTGACCCAACAATTTGGCAAATATAAAAGTGAGTTGTACAATTCGATGCATCTGAAATTTGTGTTGTTTTAATTATGAAATAATTTCGTGTGAGGGTTTTCGTTAATACACATGCATGGTGAAAATAAACACGATATAATGCACATGTTTTAATGGAGACAATACGCAAATCAATCAGACTTGAACTCTTTTTTTTTAATAAAACGGATTTGAGAAGCTGTATCGTTTATACTTTATTCAAGTAGGCGGGCATGTATATGTGTATATCGTAGGGATCGATGTCTTCATATCGAGATAAAAACAATCGTCTGAGGCAGTACGAGAACTGTTCTGCTAAATTATTTGAGACGTCTAAGAACACATTTAGATAAGAGACAATTTTATTGAAAGGAAACGGTTAAAAAAACATCAGACAGCACGAACCATTCGTTTTAAATAAAAAAGAGAATGGAAGCCATACAAATGACATTTACGACTCATAAAACACATTTGAACGTGAACGGCCTTATATTATTGCAATGCTCCGAAAGAGGTATATATTTTTTTTTAAAGCACCAAAGTATTTTTTAAACTGAAATCTTAAAAGTTTTTTTTGTCATGTTGTCGATGCAGCTTTGGAGTTAAAATATACATGTAATCAGAAATGTGTAATGTATTAGCAATCATAATGCTATCACGGTCCCAAATTTCTAGCTTGTATATTAGATGTAAAATTCGTTCCAAATTGCATGTCGAGTATGTTTTTTTTGTGTAAAAAATGTAAGTAATATATATAGTTCCATTCCTGATAAATCATCGTACTATATGCCTTGCGTTTTGTTAAATTAACGAATTAGTATTTCTAAATATATAATTGGCAAACGATAAGTGAGTGCATTTTGAAACATGTGTCTGCCATATTTTGACATTATATGTATTGCTATTGAACTATACGTTTTTTTTAAATTGTTGCGCAGTATTAAATTTGTAGCAGTTTTCACTTACTGATAACGCATTGAATCAGAGATACTTGTAACATAAGTTTATTATTTATTCTGTTTAGGCATCCAACCGTTAGAATAATATGTTCACCTTACACTCGATGAATTGGTTCATAGTTGTTTCTTAACCTTTTGTAACATAACTTAACTTTTGGTATAAATGTAGCAAATAAAGCAATGTGAAATCGTACATTTTACGTCTCCTTATACATATCGAATGCTGAAAAAGCTACGATATTGACTGATTAAGGTTTTTTAAACATGTACACAATGCTCTTACAAATAAAGGTAACTGTTATTCATGAACATGCTATCGTAAAAAAGATACAGAGAATGTCCATGATTTTCATTGAACATTTTTATGCACTCCATTAAATACTTACATTTGCAACTTAAAGCCAAGCAACAAAAAAAGCTAAATGTTATAAGTGTATGCCTTACAATATGATGTATGTGTGTTTTATGACACTAACGTAAAATAAGGTGCGGCATTTCAAATGTTATTTGTTCATGGCAACGAACGCATCTTTTTTGTTGTATATGCGTTTATTGAAAACAATGTTCCCGCAAGTAAGAGCCTTTACTTTTAACATAAATATTGGGAACATAATGTTTGATTGGCGCCCGATTTCCGCACTCTTATCTCATGAACAACGTGACACGTGACATATTTTGCTTCGTAAACGGACGACATCAAACACCCACACACTTTAATACGGTGTACATTTTAAAGTATTCAAGCATTGGTTCTATAATTACTCAAACCCTAGAGCGTGTGCCAAGTGGTGCATATTCGTGAATGCAAATTGAAAATGACCTGTTATTCTTGGATCGCTGTCATCATGTGTTAATACATATACACTATTATCAATTCAACGTTTAGCCCAGCAAAATAATTTTGTGAGATCGTGTTTAACATTTTACAAAATAGAAACCTTTGAAACAAACCGCTTGTTTTTACAGCCAGGATATTACCAGGTCGTTATCAACGATATTGTGCTGCCTCAATATGGTAAAGTGCACAAGATTGTCAGCGCATTATTTGTTAACTATTAATTGGTCTATACTTGTTTTGTATACAACGAACGTTTTATTTTATTGAATTTCATGAGTATGCATTTTCTTATTATGTTATTTTTCATGTAAACATACAAATATAAACGAAGTTAATTTTCAGATGCATCAACAGAAACCTTTTCATAGTTCAGGCTTATTAATTGTTTTAAGTATGGCATTCGCTAAACAGTGTGCCCAGGATACATAAGCTACTTAAGTACACACATGATTAATACAAGAAGGGTCAACGGCTTCAAAGAATCAGTGCAAAGGCTTGGAAATTACATCGCCTTTACATACCTCCAAACCACACAGGTTAAGCCTTTTTACCCATATGGTTAAAACTGTGATCCATGTTGGCAACGGATTAACTACATAATGCAGAACAGACAAAGTTAATAGTGTTGTTCTTCTGGCTCAACGTTGCAGAAGTATAATACTTATACGTGTTATTTTTTTCCCAGTTGTAATCTACATGCATAGGTCATTGGTTTTATAACGTTCCATTTTATTTTTATTTTCTCTCTGATAGGCGTTGCTGGTTTGATTTAATTTTTTTTTTTTTTTTTTAGCAGTCACATAAACAACCAAGCAATGTAATATGGAATTTTTACAACCATTATTGCTGCTTCTTCCTGTATTTGCGCGATGATTATCTAAAATATTAACTCCGTGACGCTATATTCTCAAATCTTTTTCTATAAAGAAGGAATGTAGTTGACAATTGTTAATAGTTTTATTTGATCGTTCGTCAAAAAGTTGTAACTCTGTTACTCTTGTATCTTCAATGCAATTGAGTAATTAAATAGTAATTAAATTGAATGCGTTTTAATTCCCTTTTATTATTGTTTAATTTGAGTTACAATGCTATGACGTTAAATTTTATTTACACTTAAATGTATTATGAATATTGCTGGGCCAAGTGTGAGGTTGAGCGCTCTATAACCAGGTTTAAACCCCCAATGCGTTGCATTGACCGTTCCAAGGCGGTGACCCCAGCTTTATTCTTATTTGTGTTTATGTTGTTTTGTATTGTGCTGTATTGTGCTGTTTTGTACTGTTTCGGCAATCGGTCACTTGCCATAAATAAAGGACCAACTAATTGTTTATAATAAGATTTCAATACTGCTCCAGCAGCTGGAGTTTCACTTCTTTATATTGTATGAGAGAGCTGCGTCT
>VMBQ01001925.1:0-15000 GCA_007657795.1 Dreissena rostriformis | reverse complement strand
TTATACTACCTGTCTAAAGAACTATTGTATATCCTGTCTAAAAAAATTTAGCCAACACACAACGATGGATTCCATGTAGAATCCATGTAGAATCACTTCATTTTTGTATTACTTTTTAGTACATTTTATTTATGTATGTATCCTCTTGTTCAACATTTGTGTTATACGAAGGCAATAGTTTGTATGATATTGCATAACAGCTAAGTATGCAATGTGTGCATAATTAATTTACCGATTGCCGTGTATCTTTCACGGTTGGTGGGTTAATTTTAATGATAGTGCGTGTGCAAGATTAAACAAGTATCAGATACATTTTGACAATAAGAACCGTTGTTTGAACACAACACTAATATGAACTGCCTTATTTACCTAAAAACTGCCTGAAATAAGTCAATGTTGCTTTTTGTTGTAATTGCTGGTACTAAACGACCACATATTACGAGAATTCATCGTGGCCTAGTTATATAAATGATAGTTGTTTGATTTGCATATTTCCTGACATACATGACTATTCGGAATGTTTGATAAATTAGGTGGTCTGCCTATAATACAAACTACATCGTTCATCATTTCAATAATGTTTTCTGGATACATGATTATTGCCAAAGTAAAAGCTCAATGCCGTTAAAAATTGCACCGCAATTCTAGTACTATGATGATTCAAATAAAACATTTAAGCAAAAGATTTGTTATAGCGTTTTTGTATTGCACATTTTCAATAAAGAAGGAAAAGCGGCGGAATAAAACTAATATGGTACGTATAACTTTTACCCATATACCAAAGCCTCCCCTCCTTAGGCATGAATTAACTTCCACGTACGGCTGTCAATCGTGTTGCATTCATTTTGTGCGTTTTGTTTGTGTCTGTGTGATGTGTGAAATAGTCGGTAAAACGATCAATCACCAAACATACAGGACAACGTATTGATAATGCGATTTCGTTACGTTGCAACAAATCAGTCCCCAATAGTGGCATTATCATTTTAAAACCGTTCGTTTCGCATGTTGTTCTCGAATTGCTTGCGATACCAAAATTTGATATAACAACTTCTCCTCTTCATTAACCGGAAAGAAGCTCTGCAGATGAGTTCGTCTTAGATCAACCTCATGCGAATATGTCCTCTAACTTTGGTTATTCTTAAAGTGATATGTGTTTGCACGCCGTTTGATGTGTGGTACCACCCACAGAACATGTTTATTGTTGTCATACCATCATCCCCATCCCGAAGCCGCATGTTTTTAATTATAGCATGTTGTTGTTGATTGTTTAAATACAGTGGCAACCTAATTTCGCACACAGCGGTGTGGTTCAGTTGTATTGTCTCTGATTTGTTTCGAGTATGCGGGGTCCATCTGAATATTACTACTATAACGCGGTCATGAACCGTTGAACTGTTAACTGTTGTTTTATTGATTGGTATTCTTTAATTGATGTTTGTTATTCATTTTTCTAAAGCAATATCATTTCTTCTATGCATCACATATTCAAAAGATGGCTTGTCAAGTCATTGGTGTCAAAACTTAGACATTTATTGTAAATGAAACAAACACAAAAGCAGCCAGCACTGTTTAAGTTATTGTCCTCAACAAAGTATTTCAAAAAGTGTTTCTATTATTAAGTTAAAAAAAATAATATTGCTAGCGTAACATTATAAAATAAAGTTATAATACACCCCATGGCATATTTACGAAATACACAAACCCATTGTATAAATTCAAACACCATATCACGTAATAATTTTCACCCGTGTGCTATTTCTTACTGATTGCAATCCTATAAGAAATAAAGACACATGTGTAGACCACATTCACAAATGATATTCATATTCTTAGCATAAAAAACTGTTTATGGCAATATGAACGTAAATCGGTTCACACGTTTCTTCTTGATAGAGATTGAGTATTGCCTAACATAGATACTATAAGGTTTAACATTGAAAGAGAATAAGATACAAAAATATAAAGTATGATGTGAGCATTCAGGCTTCCGAAAAGCTTATTGCTATTTTATCACTGCAAATGTTCCATCGGATTCAGTGGCCGTTGAAAATGTATATTAGCAACCATTCAGTGTTATTTTATGTCAAATAATCACACACACGATAACATGTCCATGAAAGATATCCTTGACAAAACAAAACGGTTTGGAAAGTTGACGAGAGTGTATATCAAATTATGGGCACTGTAGCGCTTATCAGTATGCACAACAGAAATTTGTAGTATTCTCATTCATTCACACTGTTTCCTTAATTAAATTATCCCGAATACCGTGTGCGTAACTGTTTTACCGTCAATATAAAAAATAAGCATAACAAGGTGTCTTACTTTTAAGATAAGTCAACGGATTTATTGAAATGGTTTCGTAAAATACATTTTTTATTGTTCTATATAATTGCATGTGTAGAATATAAACTGCAACTGCAACTAAATTAATATTCGATCCGTCCTTCACAATGTTCCTTTCAAGAGCTAAATACTTATGTGTCGGATATGCTCGCAATTTTTGTGTTTGACTTACACTTTTCGTAAGTGGTCATTTCCTTTTATACTGCTGTTGATAACAAATGAAACACAACTGGGTGCCGTTACCTTTCAAATTTGATTTTGTGTTGCATGGTAAAAGACGAATAATAAGAAGTCGATTTTAGACATAGATATCACTAGATATCGCATAAACAGCCATCCTGCTACTTAGATTAAAACACACAATAACACAGCACGTATGCATATTAGTTGAACAAACCAAATAACAAACAACAGATCAATGATACTGTAAAGGCTTTGCAGAAACATTTCTAATGAATACACTTGGATTAACATACGTTCAACGATCAACTGAGGTGAAAACAAAACCACATATTTTGTTCCTAATTTAGTTCAAAATTAGTAGACAAATTACTCCAGGCAAATGTATTCTTTGTTTTGTTTCATGCATATTTATAAACACAATCTATTTGGATTATAAAAAAATAAAGCGTTTACCAACTGCAATAAAATGAATTTAATGTGTACCGCCCGTGATACAGGTAATTGTGTACAGTTACAATGCCGCCATAAGCGACTGTTTTGTTTTTCTTGTTTTATCTTTAAGATACACATGCTATTGAACTTTTAACCTCAAGAAGGTCGCTGTTTTTGACCAATTCATTTGTCAAATTTTAGGAATGTATTTATCTTTACAAAAACACATTGTTTTACGCATCCGTTCTTAGACTAATAAAGTAGTTATGTTATGGATGTTTTTGTATATCCCGATAATGTGTTTCTCTAGCACTCACGGCCTTCGCACTTATGCACTTTTTATACACTGATATGAAAAAAAAAACAACAGTGTGCGTATAATTTTCAAATAAAACATCCATCTAGAGGGCAAACAGATCGTGTTTGTTTAAACATTATAATGCAAATGTATGTGACTCACTCGGGATAAAATACACTGAGAATATATTGCTGGAGTTTTCGCACAAATCTGCTGTTATTCCTAACTTTATCTGTGTTCGATGCTGTTTCAATGGTGATGGTCTACGAACATTATTGGATACATATTTCATTCTGACATTTCTTTTACAAAGTTGAAAAATACTTACAATAAATAACAATAATGTTAAAGAACGCTATCCACGAGATAGATCTTTTTAATCTTACATTGTGTTGATGATACTGTAAAAAACAACGGAGCCTGACTAATAACATAAAACACAACAAAACAACAACACACACATATAACATAAAACAAATACGATGACAACTTCGTTAACAAGTCATTATTTGGAAATAAACTGGAAAGCCAAAATAAATTCCTATGTCAACTAATAATATACGAATTAAATTAAATAAATTCAGTCACTTTGACAGTAAAATAAATAATCCCTTCCGTGATACAACATTTAACTTGGTATTAGTCACTGCAAAAGCAAACGGCAAATATAAAAGTAGTCATTTTAATAATTATATAAGCATATTGTCCTACCTCAGAAACTTACTTGTGTAAAATACATATTGCTATCATATTAATATCAAGAATTGGTGAAGCGTCAGGGTGTGTTCAGTCTATCAAACTAAATACGATGTCGGAAATAAGTATTCTAACGAACAAGCGTACGTTTTGACAAACCCGTAAATTAAAACTACCACAATCGCATTGCCCTAATCGATCGTGTGAAGTTTAATAATTCAAGTTCAATAATTTATGCAAATGTAAGTATTGCGAGGAAAGGTAACGCAAGGCATACGAATGTTTTTTCTTGTCCTGCATGTAACACGTTTAAATCACAACAGACAAACACACATACAATGCAACAATACGAAAACATGTAACGTCACATGAGCCTTCATGAAATGTGTTAAGCTATCTATGAGACTAAGAACTGCAATTTATGACTTCTAGTATTTAGTACATGTCACGTAACTAAACAGACTCAGTACGTGCTAATTAAAATGGAACTACTTTTTTATTTCTGTTTTATGTGACAATGTTAGGGTATAAACCCTTTACACTTTTGTCCGTGGAGTAATACAATTTGTAACAAATATCCCATTTATGCAAACATTAGGATATACTGTGCAATAAACATCACTCAAAAAACCTATTTAGGAGGATCCAGTGCTGCCTAAGGTTTAATTAAGTCGATAAGGGCACTTACATTTGAATCCACACATATGATTAGTATATGGTGACACCTTGCGTATCGTGTACTTAAACAGTATACACAGCGGATTAGTGTGAATGCTAAATGATGCGTATATTTGTTTGTGTGTGTTCATTGAACTTTAATGATACTCTCAACATAAGTTGTATTGTTGTGTTGTCTGAAACAACATTCGCTACAATATACTATAGTATTTTAGGTAGTGGTAACGGAATAGCTACTATGGATTGAGGGTATATTCTTCGTCTGGACCATTAACACAGATATCCTTTGGAATAGGCGCATGCATACATGTTGTCTGGTATATATGAGTATATATAAATATATATATAAAGTAAAATAATCAAATTGTAGTTACAACCGGGATTGAATTGAGTGCAAAACTATAAGTGTTAAATAGAAATAATTCGAGTTTTCTTTAAAATAAAATTATACTTTGCTAAAAAGAATATGCGTCAACTAATGCAACGTATTTTTTTGTTGAAAATGATATGTTTAATATTAATTGATCCCAATATGTTCAGCACACCACATATTTAAATTATGCGTGCTTTTTGGAACGTAAATTAGTGACCAAAATCAAATACGTTTTATTACGCAAGGAATAGTGAAATGAATACAATATATTGTAGTTAGAAACTACAGCGTCCATGTTTTCTGGCACTGACTATACATGTTCAATAAAGACAAGCCGGTATCAAAAGTCTGCCAGAGCCTTCACATATTTATATCAATATATAAATCATTTACTTTGACCTATATTAATGCTATCATTTCTTATAAAAGAGAATTAGTAAACATTATTGACGTGTGGCTTGTTTTTCAAATCGATTGTGTCAAATGCATCGAATACTATTGTAAAATGTATCTTATCCACAAACATTGCACACTTAAATACCATTTTTTTTAGCTCGGGTTTTTATATTCGGATATTTTCTAATTTCGATTTGACCTCCTGCTCTTATTGTCAACACAAAGTTCGGTTTTCATTATGCATGTGTGGCTCCCTAATTAATGTTTGACATATTAACAATTTATTTTTATTGATTTTACATCTATTATTGATATTTTCAGTAAGAAAAGTAGCAATGCTTTTATAAACATGCAACAGCTTGATTAAACCCTATTAAATACCAGTTTCTTTGGAAACAGAAAGAGAATGTGTTATGAGACGAAAACAAATACAATCAGTTGGCCGCTTAATGACCGCGAAGAAATCATTTTGCAATTGCATTCGACTGTGAAGTACTAACGTACTTTTAACGACTCATTTTTTTTTTTAAATAATCATTAATACAGTATTGCATCAACAATATGCTTATTAGATGTAAAAGTATTCATATATCAAATTATGTTGCATGATTTAAATCAGAGCTGCATTCACAAACACTATACGGGCGTTTTCNAGACACAGCGGATTAGTGTGAATGCTTAATGATGCGTATATGTGTTTGTGTGTGTTCATTGAACTTTAATGATACTCTCAACATAAGTTGTATTGTTGTGTTGTCTGAAACAACATTCGCTACAATATACTATGGTATTTTAGGTAGTGGTAACGGAATAGCTACTATGGATTGAGGGTATATTCTTCGTCTGGACCATTAACACAGATATCCTTTGGAATAGGCGCATGCATACATGTTGTCTGGTATATATGAGTATATATAAATATATATATAAAGTAAAATAATCAAATTGTAGTAACAACCGGGATTGAATTGAGTGCAAAACTATAAGTGTTAAATAGAAATAATTCAATTTTTCTTTAAAATAAAATTATACTTTGCTAGAAAGAATATGCGTCAACTAATGCAACGTATTTTTGTTTGAAAATTATATGTTTAATATTAATTGATCCCAATATGTTCAGCAAACCACATATTTAAATTATGCGTGCTTTTTGGAACGTAAAATAGTGACCAAAATCAAATACGTTTTATTACGCAAGGAATTGTAAACATTGTTTTAAATGAATACAATATATTGCAGTTAGAAACTACAGCGTCCATGTTTTCTTGCACTGACTATACATGTTCGATAAGGACAAGCCGGTATCAAAATCTGCCAGAGCCTTCACATATTTAAATCAATATATAAATCATTTACTTTGACCTATATTAATGCTATCATATCTTATAAAAGAGAATTAGTAAACAGTATTGACGTGTGGCTTGTTTTTCAAATCGATTGTGTCAAATGCATCGAATACTATTGTAAAATGTATCTTATCCACACACATTGCACACTTAAATACCATTTTTCTTTAGCTCGGGTTTTTATATTCGGATATTTTCTAATTTCGATTTGACCTCCTGATCTTATTGTCAACACAAAGTTCGGTTTTCATTATGCATGTGTGGCTCCCTAATTAATGTTTGACATATTAACAATTCATTTTTATTGATTTTACATCTTTTATTGATATTTTCAGTATGAAAAGTAGCAATGCTTTTATAAACATGCACCAGCTTGATTAAACCCTATTAAATACCAGTTTCTTTGGAAACAGAAAGAGAATGTGTTATGAGACGAAAACAAATATACAATCAGTTGGCCGCTTAATGACAGCGAAGAAATCATTTTTTTTGCAATTGCATTCGACTGTGAAGTACTTACGTACTTGTAACGACTCATTTTTTTAAATAATCATTAATACAGTATTGCATCAACAATATGCTTATTCGATGTAAAAGTATTCATATATCAAATTATGTTGCATGAGTTAAATCAGAGCTGCATTCACAAACACTATACGGGCGTTTTCTTGTGATTGTCGATTGACTGTCAAATATTTGTTTTCTATGAGGACTTTTCAATTACGTTACGTCGTGCAAAAACAAAGCATATGCACCGATAGAATTTAAATTATGGTAACCTGAACTAGCAAACACTCAATCTCGAATAAGTATTCCCACTTAAAAAAAAAATAACCGTTAGATAAACCTTATATGTTTTGTTAACATTATATGTACACACCGTGCTGTTTTCTAACCGATGTATAAAAGTGTACAAACTAATGATATACGCATTGTTTAGTATCGGAAGGTCATTATTGTTCCTAAAATACTTTACATAAATATTGTGAGTAATAATCAGTGTACCTTTCTATTACTGTAACGGTATTGTATGTCGTATCTGCACTCATCACATTATTTTATATATTTAAATTTCGTTATGTATTCAAGTGTCCCTGTAAACTCAATTTTAATAAAATAATGTTAATTCTAATGTATTGTTTCTATTGAGAAGGGCACAACATCTTCTGAGCATTTATCCTATTGTGTTTATAAATGCAAATTTATATCGCGTCATTATCTCGCGTAATCTAAAACAGTCCGTTGTATTATTGTTTGTTCCACTGACGAAGATTTCATGTTAATGATCAGCAACGTAATGGTCAAACGTTAAGCACGTTATACTATTGTATATCTGTGTAGACTAACTTGTGTTAGGCAAATTATTTAAATGTGTTGCAAAGAAACTGATCGTTATGTTAAGCTTTTTGAATGATCACCATTAAAATAAAGTAGAATATTGTTTTTATTATTCAACATTGTCAATATAATATATAATGCGTGTTGAAGTGCGCTCTGAGGAAACGTGCCCTTGTATAAGAAGCGAGCGAAGAAGTGGCTTCTCATGTAAATTCACATATCTGGCGTTATGACTTTTGAATATAAATAAAATGAAACTTTAATATCAACAAGGGAGAACAATATATTTGAATACGACAAACAACACGCAACGAACACAAACTATATTTGGGTAGCAGCCTTGGAACAGTCAGTGAAATGGTGTATGGCGTTTTAACCTGATAATTCCTGTTTAGCTATCCAATATATTTTGTATAAACTTCGTGTTCTGTAAAGTTGTTTGTTCTTATCATAGTCATTTAATCCACACATTACCTTGACTGCATTGCATATTCTTCGATATTTGAAGATGTCTTTGCCGATTATTACTCTATTCCGGAAACGGACAATAACGACAGAGCTCGTGAATGTGTCATTTTAATCTGTTTTAATTGCACACAGTTCTTCATCTTAATATAAGCAAAACAATCTGGTATCTCTACCTTCCTATACGCTTGTATTGATCATGTAAAGTGAAGCAATGTCATGCACAATATGATTGAAGTATTAAATATAGCGTATTTGTTCTCGTACAAGGACACATGTTCGTTCATTAAAGAACTTTGAATTAATGTTATTCGTTTAATCATGTCACTCGTTTGATTGAAAATCCCCACACGAAGTACATCCCATTGATTCCTCTACTATTACAAGGATTGACTTTGAGAACAAAACATAATTTATAATGTACATGTGTGCTTCTTCAAAATGTATTACAATAACCCGTTCAAGGTAAAGCATTGGAAATTATACTTCAATTAGTTTTCTTGTTTTAAACGACATTTCTTCGCATGTGTACACCAGGTGGCAATACACATAATTACTATGCATACCGTTTAAGAGACTTCATAAACCCCTAGTCTCATCAGTATGCATTTAATACATAATTCTAAAGTTCAACAAGTTCATGCAGTTACATAGTCACAGACAAACGGAAAATAGCGTAAATATATGATTTTTGTACCACTATACTAATACAATGCTCTCATAAGCCAAAACATGTAAAATGAGAGGGTGCATATTGTAGTTGTTTAACAGAAGTGGTGTGTAATAACCTTTGCAATTATTGATACATTTGTTATGAATAAGTGTGTAAATGTTCATCCCATTAAAACAAAAAAATGAAGTCAGGATTATGCATTTGGCAGTTTTCATCTCCCATTTGTATCTTATTCATTTATAGCATAATCAATGAGCCCTTTATCATCGATTGAGCAGTCGCATTATCTTTGAGGTGGCAACACGTCCGTACAAGTATTTTAGGATCGATCATTTTGTGTCGTTTAAGACAGTACTGTTTGTGAGATAAACGAAGTTGACGTTCGTCGTCGTTTTTTACCATATTGCATATGAATAGTTAAGGACTGTATTAAGAAGGATTAAACAAACAACTCAAGTCAAATATAAACAAAGTGCACAGCTGCACAAGCAGGAGAGAAAACTTGGTTATTCAAGGCAAAGTGTCATGTGTATTAAATGTCTCTTGTCCAGCATACACAATACATAATGTTAAACCATGTGTATGTTGTGCGCATACACGTACCCTAACGTTTACATAAATGTTGCTCTGTTATTTACAAGGTTCAATAAGATAGTAAATGAAGACATATATGCTAAAATAGTTTCTCGATTTATACATTTTAATAATGTTGTAGCAGCATGTGATCAAGCTTCGTCCAGTTCATAATTCGATATCATGTCTATATACACCAATAGCAGGCTCAAGAACTAGCAAGCTCTGAAATTGTTTATAGTAGTTGCATTCACTTGCAGTATATTGCATTACCACTATAAGCATGCTATATGAGGTTGAGACCTGTATGGGTACAATGTTCATTACATATTACTGGAATGTGCACAATTCTTGTATTCGTTTGAAAAATACATTTTATTAACTTGCTAATCTTTGAGTTTATGTTCATATACAGTGTTTTAAAATTAAAATAAAGACCTCCAGTGTGTCATTTATTTGTTCGTAAGATAAAACTGATGCACGTGTAACATTTTTAAACTGTTCAATGTGTAGCGGTACACATTATGTCAAACATCTTAGATTATAAGGTTGTTATGCGGGCGGTTTAAACGTAAGATAACGTCTAAGTATGCATAGATAGTTGATATATAGTTTATTTAAAAGAACGAATGCGGTTTATGTGTATTGGTATGTGCATACATAGGCATATTTACAAGCATGGTTGACTTAAAAGACAAAATACAAGCAAAAGTTTAATACAAACTAACAATCATATCTACATAAAACATCAATGTATGAATCACAACTGCACAACTAACATAATAGATATGCATAACAACGTGTAGGTTTTAGAAGGATTTAAATGGACATAAAATGTCAAGCAAATAATGTAGTAACGCAACTGTATTATGTGTACTAGTTTTTAATACTTATCATAACAAGAAAGTTCCTTCTTTGGAGATATATACCAGGACATCTGGAAACCAAAATTAACGAATTACAAAAACGTAATGCATGATTGTGCATGTATGGGATGGTTTGAATGCAATGTTGGTAATACACATGTTTGCTAAACTATCAATAATAAGCGTTACAAATGCTTTATTATGTTCCCAATTTTGATTGATGAGTATCCATAAACAAATCGATGTTTTAAACATTTGTCTTAGCTATGAGTTGATATGCTTGTACTAATATAATGCACACGGTCTCTTTTGCATGTATGACAATTTTGTGTTTGATAAAATGTGGACTGTGAACAGTCCCTACAACAACGTATAATCATCAAATGTTAGGATGAACGTTCGATGCGTTATGCATTTGTTTATTTCATATTGTCTATCCTAGCATCTTCTACAACGCATTATATTATGATAATGTATAAATTTATAAATTTATGTGACAATAAATAAAGTTACAGCAACAAGTAACACTAGAACAAACGTCTGCATTCCAGTATGTAAGCGAATTTAAAACTTATTAAGAAATAGTAATACTATATGATACCATAAAATCTTTACTTACAGTACTAATCCAAATAACGAGTCGAAACGGTTAGCTGTTCTTCTTTCACAGACTTATGCGATATGATTACAACTCATTTATCTCACTAACTGTTGAAGCATGGGTTCCTGATTCATGAGGCACACATTGAGCTGCACAGTGTGATATAATAGTAACGTTTTGAATGAATCTGTAACCTCTCAACTTGTTAATACCAAAGAAATCCACACGTTCTCGAGGTAATAGATTCGTGAAAGATAGCACAGTGTGAGACATGCGTGCTTATAAATGTCGATCGTGCGTCTATGATACCTATTGTGCAGAAATAAGCTGCTTCAGAAACAACGCTAACGCTATTTAACCATTCACACGGGGGATATTTGAATACTATAGAAGACAGATGCGTTATAAAGTTCTTTAATCATATATCGTGTATAGCATCTTAATCGAAAGATTCAAGAAAATTAAATAACATCCGATACGGGAAACGTATCGATTATCATTGGTAATTTATGTCTGTAACGCGTGTGTAAATTGATAGGCGCTAACTGTTAACATATACAATAATACAATATTATAAGAATTTTTATGTACGTGACCCAGTCATGATACCCAAACGCATTCCTATTCCTTCATAAACGGCGGTAACACGATCGTCAGTTTTTTAAATTAATAAAACAAGCAACCGATGGCCAGTGCTAGCATCCATGATTCAAAATTATTGGTTCTTCCATCAGAATACAAATAAATGCCCTGATGCAAAGTAAGCAAATGCATTAAATCTTAATGGTTTGTAGTATGGTATGTGTGGATGTTCTTGAATTACCTAGAGGTAAGATTAAATTTAAGGTAAAGTTGAATCCAACCGGTTTTTGCTTTCACAATATTACTTCTGAGCTTCAATACTCGTATTAAATCATGACACAATACCAATACCTTTAAGGGTTTATTTGTTTCACATATACACGTATGTGCATAAATACCGCGCTATTAAAATAGTGAACACGAACATGACGGAAATAAATTGTCAATGATCAATATGATATTTCCGACACGCGTAATTTAACAGATTAATACCTTAGTTAGATCGGAATGTTCTGTATTCTGGTGCTGGTAGCTGTTATGTATAGTATATGTAGAACATATAGTGAACATTACATTAGAAAAACATGTTATATAACTATTCGAGAATAAAAGAAAAAAAGAGAGACAGTGCGGGAAATACCCATGTTTAAAAAATGATCACGAACAGATAGAAAGAGCGTGTGAATTCGTATAAGCCTACATAACTCACTTTTACGATGAAGGAAGACAACTGGCTGTTTTCAACAATATAAAACAATTTTTGTTGGAAGGATATTTGAGCTTAATGATCATTATGTTTTGTGAGTTTATCTTATAAACGTCAGAGGAAGTCTTACACGTTATGTAAAAGCAATTCAAATATGCATATAATTTATGGAATGATATATCCCCTTGACAATATTAGAAGAATATCTTATATTTGAAGGTATATTTATTTCAAAAGAGACATCCTCAAAGACAAAAATGGTTAATACGATATCATTTATTGCATCTCTTAGCGATGTGTTTTCGAGTGCATTAGTTGGTATCCGTAATATGATATCTATCGATCGCTGAATTGCACAATTAAGTTATTAGAGCTGCGCTGTTCGAATCCCTCATATTGAATGCTAGTAGTTTTTATTTGTCGCGGAAATTAGTTGCTTACTTGCTTATATGGGCTTGTTTATCATAGTTGAAAAAGCGAGCATAGTGAGATTATAATATATTGTTTTTGTAAAATAACCATATATTACGAATACTAAGTACTGACGCCAAAAAAAACCTTAAAACTGTTATGAGTTAAACAAAGCATTACACACGACGATACTCGAAACAGAGACCGAAGAGATTCACAGCTTATTAAGAATTTAATATGAACTGTCATAGTTATGACATTTTCGTGTTTAACAATATATGGAAATAATACCAACGTTTTAGCATACATATTTCCTTTTGTTAAAACACATTTACATTTTTGCTAAGGAATTAATGACCTACAGAGTGTGAAGAAGTAGCCTTTAGTTAAGGGATCTGTAAAAAAAACTGTTCTGTAAAAGTGAGTCTAGATATATATGAACGAACATTAAATTGCACAGTCTGACGGATACTTGTGTATGAAGCTGACGTCAAAGCTTCTAACATATTTATGGTAAAGTCACTTCCGGATAAATTTGAAATATTATTATTTAATAAAATAACGCCTCGCTTTTTCTTACACCATCCGCAAATTCCTTTATGTGCGCGAACATGCTTTGATTGGTAGAAAGTTATGCTTAATGGCTTACCGTGTCAGTTTGCATTAACGCGTTAAGCCCTTTAGCCCTTTCAGTATGTCGTCAGGCCATATTATATAAAGGGATTTAAACTGATTTTTCCCTCTTCCTGAATCTAGTTTGAGTGCATTATATCTGGCTAGCTACACATGTACTAATATATTGTCGATAAGTACATTTATGATGGTTGAAAACAATAAGCATAACACAACTCGACATTCACACATTAAAACTTACATTTCATAAAATGGAGTTACATTGGTGTGAAAAGTGTGTATACATATACTTGTTAGAATAACCGTTATCTCATCCCGATTACGATTCTGTACTTGACGATTTGGTCACTATTTTAACACTCAGTATACTGAACGTATTTGATTTATGTAGTTTATCTCTAAGAAAGGCTGCTCTAATTGCATCGTTGTATTTGAACGTCAGAAACATACAATTGTATACTTAAATATGCTATATATAGAGAGAGTATATATTGTTGTTTGCTTTTGATAGTGTGTGATATCCCACGCTTATATCACATTATATCAACATTCACCAACACTATATTCTATTCGTTGTTCCACTTTCAATCTATTAAAAACTAGACGCTATACAAGAAAAATAAAAGAAACCGCAAATAAGTAGCGATTACCAGTCCAGCACAGTATGAAAATGAGACAGCATTATGACGTCAACATGGGTCGATGTGCATTGGACATTACAGTTGCAGATAAAATTATGAAGTTTAACATTTTAATCAACATTTCATAAATAAGCAAAACATCAAAGCGATAAAGTTATACTTATTTTCAAATTTAACATACCAACAATAAAATTATGTTATTTAATCCAAAACATGTAGAAATCAAACTAAATGGGTTCGTCTTTGTTTCATGTAATTTAAAACACTTATCAAAAACACAAAAGTGCAATCATTCGGATTATAAATGATAACAACCAGTGGAATATTTAACAAGTATTTGATCGACATTTTACACCATGCAACTATGCGTTTAATAATTAAATAATGACGATTACTCTTAAAAACATTGGGATAATAAACTGGGTGGGAAAATATTTAGAAGTTGCGTTTTCCTTTGAACTTGCTATGTAATGACTGTTAATACACAATTATAAATATATTACCGATGTAAATAATACACGTATTAGGTTTATTATCTGTATTATATGTGAGTTCTTATCAGGTTTGTTCCGAGATGCACTCACGATACGCAATTTACTCGATACAACTGCCGCAACACCTCTTAAAGGGTCTTTAAAATTCGTGCACATCACTGTGCGCGAGGAGTGTCTGGCGATAAGGAAAGCGCAGTAGGACAGTCTGTGAGATGTATGTGTTAATGGTGCATTATCTGTACAGACAATTTAAACTTTAGATTCCATCT
>VMBQ01001924.1:141775-156820 GCA_007657795.1 Dreissena rostriformis | reverse complement strand
GTACACTTCTGGCGTTGATGTCCACCAGGTTGTTAAAGCGGGACTGTACGATTTTGAGATGTGTTAAATTGTAATATATTGATAATAATATGTTACAATAACACAAAATAGGCAAGATTTTTTTTACATTGAAGACGAATTTCATAAAATGCAGCAAAAACAAATTAGCGCCCCGAGCCGATTGTGACGAAGATATTTCGTACATTTTATCCTACAATAACCGAAGCATTCGTCTTTTTATTAGCATCGGAGAGTTACGGATAATTCCGGTATTAATCGTGATTTCCCGAACTACACAAAGAACTTTCTATACATGAGCCTATATACACTCTTTGTTGGTTTTGTGTCGTATTTTTTAGCGTTATCCGTCTTATCTGGTTTTTTCGTCTGCTAGATTTACGCTTGATTAAATCCATGGGCTGCGCCATTTTGAAACAAATCAACTACTCTGCGCATTCGTCAACAGTCGGCTTGATCCGTAAAACTAAATTTATATTCACATCGTACATGCATGATATACATGCTGGCTTATTTGGCTTCCAGCCATTTAAGCTTTCAGATTTAAATATCTGGCTAATTTCGCATTTTTCGACACATGTTTTTCTTAACTTTTATTTTAATTTATATTGAAATATACGTATACTAAATTTTAACACATTTAAAAAAAAAATCATAAATATTTGACAAAATCGTACAGTCCCGCTTTAAGACTCACAACTTATTCAGAATAACAATGTTAATTACATTTTGGTAACAATTTATTGACAACTCCGTCCACTGTTGTTCCTTTCTGACCTTGGTGCGAGGTAAGTAAACGATTTTAAACAGCATTGATTGCGCGGTTACTTCAAGATTTAGGTTGATCTCAGTTTAAACATGGAATGACCATATGTCCCCTCTCCACCTTAAATTTAAAACTTCCTACAGGTAAACAACGGCAAGCACTACTCAATATATAGATAACTTAAAATACAGTGGTACACATTTAGTTTTATGTAAAAAGCCGCTGTGATGTTGACCTTTGACATTTTGACCATAAAAGCAATACGCGCTGCATGAAAATTACGATGACGGTATGTCAAAGCGAAAACTAAAAAATATTAATGGTATAAAGATCCATCATCCAACCGGCCTACCGACCAATCGTCGGATAGGAGAACAGCTCTATACCCCTTATGTTTCTTTGTTATTGTTTTTTTTTCAAGGGAGACGCATATTTGTTATGTTTTCACTGTGTTGATTCTAAATAAGTATCCTGTGTAGTATTTATTGTGTTTATCTTTTGTGTTGAGTAATCAAGCAATAAGCGTTGATCAAGGTTTCTCTTTCATGGCGTGTGGCTTAAGTATCGTGTTAAAAATCCATTTAGCACACATTTACATTATAATATATAATTTTAACAACAATTTTCAGTGGTCATAAAACACTTTGAAGAGAATTGCGTAATTAAAAACATGTTATTTTAAGTTCGATCTCAGTACTTTACTTATGGCGACTATTAATTAGAAAAACACAATATTTACGTAAGTCGTTCTTCAAGGATGCGCATATAGTCCTGTAGCTGACGTACTTGTGCTTTTTTTTTATTTTGCAATCTGTACAAAAGAACAGAATATCAGTCGATACAGTTGAATCTTAATGACTATGTTTTCTGAAATAATTTCTTGTACACGAGTCATTAACAAAAACAACCAGAAACAATGTGTATTATAGTGTGTGTGTGCGTGCGTGCGTGTGTGTGCGCGCGCGTTTGTGTGCGTGTATTGTATTTTTTTCTTTTACGAAATTGTACCAGGTCTTTTTTCCATCCGAAATAAACTGAAGTCTGATTTTTTTTCTCATGATAATAATTTCTCAGAAAGCAAATTAAATGACAAAATGTCTAGTATAATGATCGTCTAGAGCAAGGTAGAACATGGTCATTGGAAGAAAAGTTCGCTATCAAAATTCTGCGTACATATACAGTTTGAGGGCTAATGTATTGAATAATAATAAGTAATGTTTGGGCAAAGCTGTATAAGATATACCCAATTATAACACATTCAGATTTAAATATCGTAGAGTCTTACTCAATCCGCAACTCTCTTGTTTCGTTGTGTTCGCTGGGTTCGTCGGTTTGGTCAGGATTACTGGAATACAAAAATGATTATCTTGTCTTGGTTTAACAACAATTAAATACAACTGTTTTGCATAAAGTAATAAATATGGGTCAAACACGCATAAATCCAACTTTTTGTTCATTCAATTAACAAAATTGAAAAATAGTTACTCTCTCACCAAAGTATATTCCAGCATGCGTGCATTTTTGATGCTTCTATAAGAGGTCAGTATACTTTTGTATTTCGCTTTGCGTAAATTTGCGAATAAGAAAGAAACAACTGAAAGAAATTAATCTGTAACACTAATTACCTATTTACCTGGGTTGCAGCAGATGATCGTTCTGATCTTGCTTCCTTATAAAACAAATAAGTAAGTTCTGACACTGTTAATGTATACGCAAACAAAACCGTGTATACGTTTATAAATACATATCAATTTAGTTAAAGCTGACACTATATTTGTTGTATTGATAACGTTGCTTGTCAAAATGTTACCCATATACCTTATGATATAAACTGTTGAGTATCATCATTTTTTACTATGCAAACCATAAATAATATTAATCAAGATAGTTTACTATAAAATTGTCTATATTTCTACTTTGGAATTGTGACGATTTTAAAGATAGAGAATTATAAGTGTGCTATCAAATTATTTCCCGACACACTGTTGCTATCATGTGTGATGTTTTGCAGCCTCTCCTGAGCTATGTTGTAACGAAACTGTAACTGTACTTCTTCTTCAGTTAAACGCCTAAGCTGCAGGCTTTACACGTTATTCATTGTTATATAACACATAGGGAAATGTGTCAGCTTGTCATCGCAACCGTATGAGCTTGATTTTATGTGGTCATATGGGTGAATACAAATACAATTTCCAGATGTTAATGTTATGTATACTAAATATAAAAAAGTAGCTTCATCGACCAATTGGCAAAGTGAACGGAACATTCAAATAACACACAGACACTCATAACTTAAACGTAGGTCACGACCTTGGAACGGTCTCTACAAGACCTTGGGGACAGTGTAAATATATTGAATGTATGTGCCCTATTCACGTTCGTAGATTCAGACTCGTCCGAACAAACAGCGAAACAGCACTTATAAACGACTAGTGGCGGTAAACTATGCAGAAAAGCATGACTGTATGTTAAACATAATGTATGACAGTTAACACTAGAAATGAATCAATACAAAGAAATGATTTTATTTAAGCCAGGAAATAAAAGTGAATGTTGAAACCATAATTATACCAAGCGACCACAATTCGTACCGTACGGCGTGTTTTGCAGATTGTGTTTACAATCGACCAATTTTGTTTCTTTCAATTCATGGTACCTTTTTTATATGCACGGCGGAAAACATCTTATTAATTTATATTTCAGAAAGATGAATAACATCAGGGCTACATATTAATATGCTGTTAAAATGAATGTGGTCGAATGTTGTATATTGCTTTCACGAAACTCCTGCATATGTGCAGCCAATTTTATCAAATTAGTTTGTTAAACGCTTAGATTGTTTATAACGGTACTTCTTTAAAGTGCGTATAGACTTTGAAATGATATGAGGAGCCATGTAATTTCGTTTTTAAAAAATGGTTCAAACGGTTCCCATAATTTAATTGCACGCAAAAGACGTCTAATGCAATTGTTGACGATACGTGCAAATTTACATGGTACTTCACATTTGTAACATGAAAGGGGGGGGGGGCATATAGTAGCCGCTTTGTCTGTTCGTCCGAATTCTAATGTTGGTGAAATTGTATTATCCCCGATACTCGTTTCCGTCCAACTCGATGTCCGTCCAGACGTCCGTTTGTCATACGTTTGGTTTTTGCGTCAGATCTTATGCACTAATGATCCGAATGTGATGACACTCGTTCCGGTCCAATTAATTTAGATTTCCTTTTAAATATTTTCTTTTAAATACTAATCACCCGAATCGGGGATAAAACCTTATATATATCATTTACATGGGGTGGATATGCGCGGATTGCCAAGTCATGCCACACAAATGAATGGTTTGACACCCACGGAATGCAAGATATTAATAATTGCATTTTTCCATCCGTCTGTACGTTCTAAACCCTTTTTTTCAACTCATCTTTAACTACTATTGTTTGAATCTCGCTGACACAATAACAGTTTGAAGACATTAATGTGTATATGATCAAAAAGAAAGGACATCGCTGTGACGAAGTTTGGCAGAAATATGACAATTTAACTGTCTTTCCACTATGGAATATAAAGTCCCAAAAAAGTGTGTTTTCAATAATAAAAAAAAAAATCTACTTTTGCTCAAATATTTACAAATAAATTATCAGAATCGGAAGATGATCGTAAAGGAAGGAATTTGGCTGCAGCTAGTTAAGGCTGATGTATGGCTCTAAGACTTTTTTTGTTCGCTGTAGATTATTTAGCGGATTTGGTTGTGTCCAAACGTTTTAGGTTGTCAGTTACACAATTATCTTGCATGATAGTAAAACATTTCCAAACGGCGCTGTATTCAGGGAATAATAATTTAAATTTGATGACAATGTATTTACGGTATGCCTATCGGGTATGAGGTGCGCATATCGTCATGTTATTCCGCATCATGGATGTTCGAGTTATTTCCGTGTAAAACCTTGGAAAAGTATAATCAATATTTGAAAAATTATATCCAAAATATTTTGACATAAGCTTATTGTCACTCAATATCATCGCTCTAATGTCAGATTAATTTTAAAAGTTCCGGTCTGTTGATCTTTCAAACAGTTATTGGTTTAATTTCTTGCTCCCTTGTTTTCAAGTAACCAATTAATTGAATAAAGCATGGTTGGGGATAATCTGTCATTTTCACTGATATTCTTGTTGAAATTATTTAAATAAATATGTTGTCTTTGAAATTCTTTTAAAACATACCTGTTATCTTCCGCTGTTGAATGGCTTTGCTCAAGAAAACCAATCTTTGTATGCAGATTTCTTCAATAAAAAAATAATGACAAATAAAACTAATTACACAGTGCATGTTAAAACTATAGCAACCCACATACAATTAAAGACAGTTTCCAATGCATGCGTATTTGTTTAAAACGCGACAATCGCCTAGAGAGAAACCTTAACAACACTAACTGACATCTGTTTTCCAGTATTTGCTTTTGTTCAGTCAAACATTCAACCTGTGCTGTTTTAATTCGCAGTCTACAAATAAAACGGTAAAAGCAATATAAAGAAGTGAAACTCCAGAAGCAAGCCGTAAACATCAGACTGTTTACATTTTGTACTTTATACTTTTTGCATTGTATTAGAAAACATAAACATAATAATCTTAAGTTTAACAGACAATTTAAGTTATTTTTCATGACTTCCAAATTTAAATACATATATATTCACATTATAAAAATATCATTGATTCAAACTCAATGATTTTGTAACCGTTCTTTTTCTTCTGGTGTGTCACATTTCCTCAAATTAAAATAAAAGCTAAGAATAAGTATGCGGTCGTTTACAATGCGGTTTCGTCTAATTTTAATTAATCTCTCATACATGTGTCAAGTGCTATTTTTTCAATTATAAACCTTTTGCTGTGTGAATGTAATGTTGATGTTTTTGCTCAGTAATGAATGGCTGTTTCCAAAATAAAACAATATATATGTTATGATGCTTGAATTTAAGTGTATACATTTTTATGTTCATGTTGTTTTAACTGTAATTGGAATCCAGCGTTCCTCAACGTATGTTTCAACTCGCTTATTTCACGTTCTGCCTTGTTAAGATCGTCTATCGTCTCTTCTAATTCCTTGTTCAGTACTGTTTCAGCCTTTTGCCACGTTTCTATTAAGATTCTGGACTATAACTTTCCATTTCCCTACATTTTACAGAAGGGATTTCTTTAATGAGAACATGGGGCCTATTGAAGATTGCGCACATAATTAGAAAAAAAATATTGCTATAGCTTCATAATATCCATAATTAATCATTGATTCTATAAGTTCAGATCATTCTCTTCCTGTCATGGGACCTGCAAACCATTGTACTGAATACATCCAGTACAATTGTATACATATATATTTATTTATGTATGTTTTGTTGTTGTTTTCCGTGTTAATGTTCTTTTTTTCTAGATACTTTTCCAGTAGTGTTACTATGCTTTATTATTATTACATGTACACTTTAAAGGCATGTTCACATAATTAAATGTATGTGGTTCATTATGTAAAGATACAATTCCAGTAATATTAATGTTTTTATTTATTATCACATTAGTATCACCGTGCTTAGTTATTATTACACTTTAAAGGGATGGCATCTAGATGTTCGCATAAGTAAATGTATGTTGTTGTTCATTATCTAAAGATACCTTTCCAGTAATATTTATATTACTTTGTTTATTTATTATTACATTTTAAAGACATGGGATATAGATTTTTGTTTCATTAAACTTACTTTACCAAATGACTAGCAATCTNTTCAAAGTAAGTAAGACATGTTCTAGTTCTGTGTAAGTCTGCAGCGAAATATTTCTATATAAAACATTACTGGCACTATTCCAGAGTTGTCTGTCTGTAACTTTATATACTGCGGATCCCTTTGTTAAAAGATGGAAAGGACAGTGTTTGTGATATTGCTATTCGTCAACAACATTGTTCCAACGACAACGTCAAATGAACAAATCTTCTTAGGTGGTGCACTGAACTATTATTTGACTGATTCACCAAACAGAAACATAACTGTAAGTAATAATGTTATTTCTATGTTATGTTAAATATAAATAAATTATAATGATTATGTTTTGGATCTGTTTTGTTATTCAAAAGCTGCATAATTATATAGTAAATACAACACGTATATTCTAGGCAAATATTGAGCTTATAACAGGATGGGTACTTGGGAAAGGTCCGTGTGGTTCAAACTGTTCTAAGGCCAGCATCGGACGATCAACTTTGTTAACAAGAACGACTATGGAACAAAACGAAGAGTTTTATTACGGACGATTCCAAACAGATTATAGGGAACGGGGAGAAAATGATACTCGCATCAAGTTAAGGGATCTCACAAACGAAATAAAGGACAACATGACCGAGATTGTTCTTGCAGTAAGCGAGAAGGGAAACTGGGAGCAGGCCCTCATGAAGTTCTCGTTTCAAATGCTGCCCAACACGCAGTACGAAGATTTAAAGTAAGCAAATGTTTAGTTCATTTGTGTCGTAAATTATAAAGCATAATAATTACACTTGGCTTAATTTAAATTTTATTAATAAAGTTTAATGGTGGTTGCAATAAATTAGATAATATATTTAAAACTTCCACATGGTGTCAGTACTGTATAAAAATACTTAAACATAACATTGATGAAAACATGTATGTTACATGTCTTACAAATAGACATCATGGTCTACAGTTTAATTTTATTGTTTTTTATTTTTGTTTTCGTAGTTTTGAGGGAGATTACTGGAGAAACATGAGTCTTCAATACATTATCAGTGAAACAAGCAAAATAATTGATTGGAAAATAAAATGGCATTTACAAGCCAAAATTCAGTTCGAAGAACGGAACGATACTGGGAAACGAAATCACTGTCCAACAACTTTAACACGTCCCTTTTACAGGTAACACATCGGTGTATTGGAAATGTAAGCATATAAGAGAAAACCAAAACAAGGAAAAGCTTACTCATGCATATATTGTTGCAATACTTAATACACAGTACAAAAGGTACCGAAACGTAGAGCGACATCAAACAAATATGTGTCGTTTTAATCGTTTCTCTTAAACATACGCATACGAACTCCCCATATAACTGATAAACAGCGATGCATCGTAAATTAATTATGAAAACATAAATATTATCCCATTATCAACATTAAAATACGGCAGCAATATAAAGCGATGTTTGTCTTTCGTTAAAGGATCAAGCTTAATGAAATTTCCTCAATAGAAATTCCAAATATTGATGATGATGGCGACTTTGTTAAATGCTCCATCACAAAGCAGGGGGCGGTTGACGAGGGCGCGTTCGGTGCCGCAACCAGAATTAAAGGAGTATCAATTTCAGAAGTACGTTTATTGAAGAACTTACATTGCTGTGTATTGATTTACTTTACTTGTTCAATTCGTATATTGCAAATTGACTTATGAATAATTGTTATTTCGCAATTGTTACAGAAATGTAATTTGAAAATCGAAGCTTTAAACTCAATGGGCTATATGGATAACACATGGATAGCTATTCTGATTACAATACGAGATTATCCAGCTAAAGTTATCAAGTTTGGAAATATTACATATACTTCGTCATTGTCAATGTGCAGCACTGCAATACAAGTGAGTGCGTTGTTTGTTTGTTTCTTTATTGTTTGTATTGATTCTCTACGTATATTTTTCTGTGGCTAACGTACTTCATCACAACAATTTGATAGAGCAACAACTATAAGCAGTTCTTATTGGAACGAGTGAAAAAGAAAATATGTAATTTGTCAATAAAACCTTACTCTATCTGGTTTATACCGCTGAATATAGCTGTAAATTGAATTCATAATTTAGAATCACAATCGTAGTAACATGGCGTTCCTGAGGAGATTATGTTTAAATGGAAGACTAAAAATTATATCTCAAAAATATCCTCGGTTACACTTACCGAAGGACACAACAATAAATTGAACCTTCAAACCTTATTATTTAAAAAGAGCAGTCATTATGTTATATATAAATGCTGACATATACATGTTTTGTTTTAATAAAACGCCTACTGTAATTTGTCTTTACGGGACTTGATCTATGAAGCACATGATACTTATAAATAACCATAAAATATGATACTTAAAATATGAAAATATTTTCTTAACATTTACATAAAAATATTTTTTTGTACCTTTTGTGTAAGGAAATATACAGTTTACATGTAATTTCGTACAAACCAGTGACCCATGTGCTATGATATTAAATTCAATCAGGAAATCATTAAGAAGATCCAAACAAGAGATTATTGATATACCAATATCTGCTTCGATACCAGGTTTACCACACGCCTACTGTCCTTATGTATATGCATCGTTATTTCATATTTTATAATACATTTATAAAAACGACTTACTCAGATATTTTAGTTGGGTGCATCCATTTATGTAATATTTCATTTTAGTTTGGAGTGCAGGTCCTTGAAAGGCTCGTGACACCTATTTTTGTACCTCCTACAAAAGAAACTAATCACGAGTTTCATTTATTTGCTGGAGCAACATGGCGTACACATATTTACGCGCAGTCGTCTGAAAACACGTAAGTTATTCCCACTCATTTTCGTACGTTTACATATAACCTTTTATCACATGCCATACCCTGTTTCCCATGTAATATAACCATAACATATATTTTTATATTAAACATGTGTAATATACTTTTTAAGCGTTTTCACTGGCTTAGTTTTCGTTTATTGACCAATCGCATTTTCTTATTTTGCTGAAATGACGTTGCAACGTCAAATGACGTCACGAAATGTAAACAACATTCGGGATTTATCATTATGTTTACGTAAATATTTATTAAATTTGGTCATTTAAAAGCATGTGATAAAAAAAAGATCTGACACTCGTTGTCATATCATACCATATTTTATTAAACTCGTCCAGGAAATTCGTTAGTAAGCTCGCCAAAGGCTCGCTTACTAACAAAATTCCTGAACTCGTTTAATAAAATATGGTATGATATGACAACTCATACCAGATCCTATATATATGTCTTATATTCTTGGTTATTAATTGTACTAACTAACCAAGTTCATGAATATGTAAGTATTTGTATAAGCGATAAAATAAAATAAACAAATACATGTGTCTTCCATGGATTTTTGCATCAAGTTTAACTATTGTGTAGTGAAACCTATTATGCCCCCGAAGAGAGGCATATACTATTCGCATCGTTCGTCATTCTGTCAGGCCGTGTGGGAAAGTGAAGAGAACACGGACCATACATCTGTCTTCTTGATTTATAGAGTTGTTGTCCTATTATTCTCGCTCAGAACAAGACAACACACCTGTATACATAAAATTACAAAATGGATTCGAATGAAAATGTATTTATTGAGGGAGGGCTCAAAATAGGAAGTGCAGAATAAAAGTTCAGTACCTCTTTCTTCAATGTTTGATTAGTTATTACCTTTTGCTCATGTCGTGAAGACTCTATAAGTCTACATGAATTGAAGATAGAATGATGAAACTTCAGATGTCTGCAGAGAACATTACGGGCAATTAACAGTAAAAGAACAGTTTTTGGAGTTATTGCCATTGTTCTTGCTTGTAGTGCAGACCATAATTACAAAATAAACTTTAATTGTACATATCATAAGTTAAAAAGTATTGCAATTATTGAATTGAAGCTTCATAATAATTGTAATGATTGAAAACTTTCAAAGTGCATAGTGCAGGATAAATATATTTATGACATAATTGCACTTTGTTACATTTTATTATGTAGAGCATAACACTATAATTATGAAAATGATAGCATACCGTAATATCTTTAAAGTGGCCATGGAAAGAAATCGCAAAGTAAAAGAAGCATACGTCTTTCTTCAGAGAGATAAAGATTTGTGCTCTTTTTTATTTTTCTATTTTGGATCATTACTCTATTGGTATTGAAGCATCACGTTCATATAATGATACGGGACATGGAGAGGCCGTGCAAACTACAATCATTATTATTCTTCACTCAGTATATCTGAGTTTTGTTTTCTTTGTGCATTTTCTGATTTGAAAAAAATACATGTGTGTGTTCCCCTGCTGTGAAGGTCAATATCGCACTTACGGGTAAAAATGCTTCGTAGGCATTAAATACAAACTGTGACAACACTTATTTTCCTTTAAATGAAATTGATTATTATATTATTTTACAGAGATATAAGCGAATTTATCGTTACTTCAAGAACTATGAAATTTTTTAATTTAACGGACGTCCAGGAATACCATAGCGATAAGCCTAGAGTTAGATTTACGGAAATTTCATGGATTCCTTCTTTGGAAGAAGATGCTCGTCATATTGTTTGCATAACTGCAATAGATAGCACTGGGTAAGATAATGGAGTTGTGCTGACATTTTGTTTTAACCAAAATATTGTAGAGGTTGACATATATGACAACAAATAACAGAAACGCAAAATTAACGGATAATAAACAGATAAAACAAAGAGAAATAAAAACAAATATGCGAAATAAAACAAATATACCATATAATAATTGTGTTGTTGTGTTTATCTGATTTTGGAAGTTATTAATTTTTAATTGAGTTTTTGTGTGTTTTATTTTTTTGGTTTTCATGTTTGTTTTTCTCCACTGTTATTTTTAGTGTGGAATCGAAGGAGCAAAGATGTTTCGTTGTAAACGTTCAGCGTAAGTCTTAACAAGCATCTTACGAGTCGACATGCACTTGAATATTATCTAAATCTAGCATCAATTTAGTGACAGCTAATTTTGTATAAGATACATTGATCATATATTTTTATATCTTTAAGCCCAGACGTTTAACAAAGGGACGGCCGTTTCAACTGTAAGTAGAAAAGGATATGCTAGTGTGTGTGCTACAACAAGTGTTCGTTCATAAGCATACATTTTTAAATAACCAAGTTACCGACAATAAATTAGTATAAGTATATGTATAATTGTTTCAACACATACTCCATTTTAGACAAAGCCTTATTTCATGGACGCACCTGGTATTGACGATTTTCTAAATTGTCCTGTCGATGCAACGTGTGTCATCTCAGTCTTTGTGAAGTCCAACAAGACTGTTACATCCATAGATGTGCAGCACAGTCTCGTGGATTCCTTTACAACAGGATCACCTTATCAAGTGATACATAATGGAGAAATGGTTTTCAAAGCGGATTTAACATTTCGACACCCGACATCAGGACATTTGAATATTTGTTTGGAAGCCACCGATTTTACCGGGTAAACATTTCAATTATAAATGAATTATTTTTGGTTTTTAATATAAGAATGATACAATTATCAATTCTTTTCTATTTTATTTACTATACTATATTCGATAGGTTTTGTAATAACAAGCATTTAAGATCCGCTTTGACATAAAAATCTAAGCATTGTATGCAGATTTTTTTTATTGTACAAGATGCCACACACCTGATTTTCTAAATGTAATTTATATTAAGTTCAACTAGTCCTCAAAATCGTTACTCTTATATGTTCGTTTCCGCTAAACATCTGAACCAAAATATCTGGGAGTGTAAGTTCTCTTGGTTTTCGATAGGCAATTTTCCTCACTTTAGTAGCGATACTTTTCGTTTTTTTTCGCGCAATAACAATCCAGCGGAAGGATGGAAGGACGTAAGAACAAGGGCAACTATGTGGGAAAAACATAAATGCAATAACTTAAAAAGGTTGCGGCAAATTGTAACATTTGCAAACTGCTACTTACTTAAAAGACGCCTATTTACATAATGTGTCGTTGGGTAGTTGGGCATTCCGTAGGATTTTCAGTCTAAGTATTTATTGTCTTTATCAACTATTGTTGGACGAAGTTCCTCAGACTTCCACATTATGTTTCAGTCAAAAAAGTGACCTTCTTTGCCTAACATCAGCTTTTCAACCTGAAGGTTCGTAGCTTTATAATTTATCTCGCCTGGTTTAAGTTTTGACAGCCAATTTTATAAATATATTTCTCAGTCATTAAAGCGTTAGAGGTATTAAAATGCTCTAAATTATCCCCCCCCCCAAAAAAAATAAGAAAAATACCTAAAAAAATCACATGCTCAAACTGCTCTATTTGTTTGATTGCTTTTTAAATTGAAACGGTATGAGATTATCTTTATTAACACGTGTAATTTAAGGCACAGATGTGTTTTCGCATTGACCATTCCATGGTGTTGACTTGAGCATTAATAACTTTTAATGCATTTGAGTATGTTGATTAATTTCTTTGCTTTTATTTATAATAATATGTTTGCAGCTGTGTACTTACACTTTTACATGATTAGTGCTTGGTTATGTTAGCAGTGTTGTTTCACATTCCGTTAAACTGGTTTCAAGCCCTTTGCTTTGCATAGACACGGTGCGATGACCATAGCTTTAAGCAATTTCTATGTTTAATGTCGTGTTGTAGGTAGTTTCGCTATTGTAAAGGTCATTGTTCATTACCTGAAGAACTGGTAGGTGGAAATAAATAATTCCCTCTTATGTGCAAAACTGATGTCGATCAAAAAAGATTAAGATATCAATGGATTCTTAAAATGTTCACATATTCCTTATATAGATTTAGTGAAAATATATGTTTTGTCCAGTCCATAACTTGTGTTGTGCATAATGGTATTTAAAAAAAAACACAGTCATACATGATCAGTATAACATGACGACATGTCGCGTGTAGCAACAATGTCGCGTATAGGTCAAAGTCACAACAGAGCGTGCACATGTGTGTACATATTCCTCATATGAGTGAACTTAATGTTCGTGTTCGTATTCGGCCCATACCTATGAAATACCTTGACGCAGTTAGTAACAATATAGGAAGATGTGTCGAGCGAAAGCACAAGCCTTCCATGTTAAGTTCAATAACGTTTGCTCACTGTTTTGTTGAAACTGTGACTGTGTTTGTGCTTTTAGCACAGTTTTTCATGTTTCTCCTTTTCACAAATAATATGTTCTATTTAAACAGATCCTTGCTTTAGTGACCCATGTACCAATTCCGGGAGATGCGTTATGAGAAATGATCTCTCTGGTTTATACGATTGTGAATGCAATAGTGAATACACTGGAAGAACATGTGAAATAGGTAACTATGTATTTTAAGTTATCTAATAAATCATATAATCTATATATAAAAACATATAACACTAATTGATCCGTTCAATGAAAACATCTGTATCACAGACATAAATGATACAGCTTAATATAATACACCTTCAACGTAAACGTTGTGTGTATTTGGCACTTTAAAACATTTAAGTATTTATATACGATTAATAACTATACAATTGTACAATTTATAAATGCACATTTGATAGTTTTGTCATTCCTTTGAAACTTTAGGTTTACGTGAAATATAATAGTTTATGTATGTGGTCATTATGAATTTACTTACAAATACTTACATCAGGATGATATGTTTTCAGCTCCTACGCCATGTGATCCTGATCCTTGTGTCCACGGACAATGCTTTCCTAATATAAAGCCATACTCTTGCTTCTGCATGGACACTGACTTTACAAGTAATGGTTACACTGGAAAGAACTGTGAAACGAGTGCGTATTATATTGCCACAACTTTAGGCTGATCCTTAAATTGTTCATGAATCTTCATGAGCTGAATATGAATTCAAACTTCTGTTTATACCTATGACCGTACATATTGGGGGATGATGTTGTAATTAATTAAAAATCTAATAATGGTTAATTATTCACAGAGTATGTATTGAAATAATTATCAATAGAAAATGCTCATTGTTCAATACATAATGATGTGTCTTCAGAATGGAAAAAAATAATCATACATTTCTTATTATTGAATACGTATCATGCGCATATGTAAATACAGTGATTTTATTATGGTCATCTCCAATTAACTTGGCATTTATCAGCATTGTAATTTTATTATAACTGATTAATGAGACTTATTTATGGTTAATAAACCAATAACTACTACATTGTTTATGAACCAAGAGATATATTTTTTTTTAACTTACGTTTCAGGAATAGATCATTGTTCAGGGGCGCCCTGTAACAATCGCAGTATGTGCGTTAATGGAATAAATAATCATATTTGTGACTGCTTCCCTAGATACGATGGAGACAACTGTACAATAGGTAATAAAACATTTAATCATAATCACCCAACTTAAAATTTATTCCTGAAATGCATTTATAGATTAGTTGGCGCGTGTAATGCAAATACAACGAAAAGCAGGTAAAGTTTATATTGTCTTATTGGGCGATAACATATTGCTTATTTCT
>VMBQ01001924.1:70188-139423 GCA_007657795.1 Dreissena rostriformis | reverse complement strand
GGAAGGTTTTACAAGTATGTGTGTGTGTGTGTATGTTTGTGTGTGTGTGTGTGTGTGTGTGTGTCTGTGTGCCTGCGTTTATGTCGAAAAACCAAACACGCTCTACATATCAGGGTGCTTCAGCCTTACAGACGCCCGAACATTCGCATTCTTATTTGTCTTTCTTTCAGCATCGACTCGGCGAAAAAGGATCAGACTTGTTATAAACTTCAATTTATACCAACCAGTACGTACTGTTGAATAATTTTAAGAAATGTTCGATACACAAGAAAAACGCTCTGTTGATCGGATGCAAAGTGATGAAAATAGTAAAAGAGTCTAAACTCAACTCTTAACACATGTACACAAAGTTTTGTTATATTAGTTGCATTAGCTCGGAAAGTGACTGTTATGTTTAAGTATATACAATATAATATATCATTTTCAACAATATTATTGATTACATTACAGATATCGCCGCTGTTCCAAGGGTAAATATTGCTTATTCCGTAATATGAATGCATAGTAACTTGCCAGTGCGTTTTGTGTTCTAAACCTATTATTTACACTCGGCAATTGATACTCGCTTATTTGTCTATGAACTGAATTAACGGTGTCGAACTACCGTAATATCTCTATGTTCTCGGACACTCTAAATTTTCAGAAATCCCCTTGTTAAGCCAAAACAATGCCCGGAAGCATTTGAAAATGATGTCGTAAGTGTTAATAGCCATAATGGAACAACGGGATAACGTCAATAAGTGCCAATTATGATCATCTTAAACATATTTATTTTTTTGAAAATTAATAAAGTTCCTATGAAGATGACCTACATAGATTTGTTTATTGACGATAAAGCGATAAATCACCAGTCATTTCTAAACTAAAATGTGCACAGTGTCTAATATATTTAACTTTAATGTATCCTTTAATTTAGGGATTTATCCACTTTAAAGTGCCGACCCTACCGGAGGACAGCAAGTTTGTTTGTTATCTTTCGGAGAGATGCGGATTCCTTCTGGCGACAAGCGTAAAAGATGGAAAATGGTAATACTCAATATATCTCAAAATTATTTAGAGCGTGTATGTTCTGATGGACATGCTTTTAATGACTTTTCTTTATTGAAAAAGTCAACATTCGGCATAGTAACATCCTGTATATCGCCATGTGGATAACATAAAGCGACGCTTCTGCAACTATGATAATTAAAATGATGACAACGATGCTTAAGATGATAGCTTTTATAAAGTTACGACATTTGTTATAATGAGCGAGTAACGGGAATGACAAAGGGATTAATGAATACTGAGAAGTCAACGACGTCCGTGTTGGTTTATTAAACTTCCTAAACTTCATAATTGTTCTTATTTATATTTAAAGTGAGAAAGTTATTAGTTCTGCGGATGGATTGACCGTCTTTGATCCTATATGGGACGGTCAGAGGGCATGCTTGATTACAGTTGCCGTTTCGACTGCGGTTGAGACCACATACACTGCTTGTTTCAGAACAGGGTAACATTTTGCTATTTTTCGCGTGTGTTTTTTTTACAAAAGTTGTTAAAAAACTTAACAGTTTATTAAACAAACAATTTAATTTAAAAGAGAATTAATAAATAATGATGGCAGTTCAAACACTTTTAAAACACTTTGCAAATACATTTCACAAGACGAATCGACTTAAAACTGACTTTATCCAAATCAAATCCAATCCAATGAAAAGGGCCTTCAAAGTAAACTGCTATGTATTTAATGGACACTTTATATTTATTGTGGATAGCTAATATTTGAAAACTTAAACTTGTATTTGTTTAACAAGTGTCTACATTGTTTACAACTGTTTACATACTTTTAATAACACAATTAACTTAGTTCATATTATTCTTGCAGATTGCAACAATACGATGAAAGATGTTACACAGTTAGCATTATTGACACAGCAAAGGGTAAGAATAGGTCAATGTGTGTTTGTATGTATTTAGCTGAAATGAAATTATATAATTCCATGAAAACGAAACCAGACATTGGTTAATATTGTTGTTTAAATCATGGTGTCTCTTAAGTTATTAATGTGTGAAACGAGAATGGTATGTGAATAGTTGAAAACACGTAGTTTGAATAAAGAGATGGATTTCTATTTCAATATAAATTATAATATTTTACATGTAAAGCACTTTGATAAAAATTACTTATTAATTAGATTAATGAAATATTATATAATACAAAATGAGAAATTTGAAAGAAACAATAGCAAAAAAATCAGAATAATAAAACCCCAAGTGGTCATCGAACGTATGACTTAGAAGAAATGACAGTAGACATCGCTTTTACCAACTAAATTGTCATGCTCGATAAATAACTCCATCCAATCTTGGATCTATTGAACGCTCGCAATGCTGACGTCAAAACGATAAAAACATTCATACATTAAAAGTGCCAAACAAAAAGGCCCCATATAATAATTTGTTTTAGCTAATAGTTCATAAAATATTGTCTTATTAACTAGCGAGATGTATTCGTATTTATGTCATATTATTATATTTACCTTTACATGTATACGCACATATATAGCTTTCCAACATTAACACGGGCCCGTATTCACCAACCCAGTCTAAGAATTAAAAATGAAACAATTCTTAGAACTAATGAAAATAAATCCAGCTTTTGAATATAAATATAGGCTACCACTGATGATTTTGTCATCAACAAAATGCTATTGATGAAACATGATGCAGATAGGGGTGTTTCAAGTTTTACTCAAAAGTAAAGTCCTTCTTATATATTCCACTTCAAAGAATATTCTTTATTCTTATACTAAAGTCAAATATAATTATGTTGTGAATACCGGCCATTTAATATGTGAACTCTAGTTGCATCTATATTCATACTCGGATTTGTTCGTGCACGTATTAAACAAAGTATAAAAATGACAATATAACATTAAGGTAGGGTTATATTCAGTATCTGTCGTTACTACTTTGTTAACAAATATAAACAACAACTATATTTTGCTATAGGCGAGAGACACATTTATTGTTACTAAATGCGGACTCACATGTAGTTTCAAACCAATGTGTGCCATACATAAGGTAGACAACATTTTCATAGAACGTCCATGTTGTACAAACACCTACAATTATTGTGCATGTAAGGATATTACCTACATTGTACTTCAATTCATGCTCAGGTGAAATTTATGTTCATTGCCCCGTGAATACTTAACAAATTAAAACCGAAAACAGCGATTCAACATTTGACCACTACATGATAAACTAGAAATGTGTCACAGACACTGATGCATCAACAGCACTTGTCTTGACGCTGACAAACCGATATTTATTCTAAAGCAAACAATTACAACCGGTCATAACTCAGCCAAAACTAAACGCAAGCACTATTCCTCTTCCTTTTCTATAGTCATCTACACATAAAGGTCTAAAAACTGTGTAAGTGAGATTCAACCAGTAGTTAAAGAAGATTCAAACATTCCAAATGTTGGGACTTTGTATTCTAAAGTGGAAACAAACATACAAAGGGCCATAAAACTTCTAAAACTCGTCTCAGTCAAAGTTTCTTTTTTAATTATGTACACAATAAGGGAACTCCGCTGTGAAAGTTTGACGAGATCCATCTATTAGTTATAAAGGAGTCAAAAGACAGGCGACTATGTATTATATATTGGAAAAGTCGTCGAAGTCCAAATTCTTCCCGATCTTCTACACATTAAGGACATCAACTGCGATTAACAAAGTAGTTAATGAGTTCAAAACACAAGCAAGAAATAATTGTTCATGCATAGGCGGAATGTGTTCTATACAACCTTACACAAGCATTTAAACTAATATAATAATTTGTTTGTACTAGATCCGTGTGGCAGTTCAGGAGACCGTATTAGCGGACACTGTCAGAATGGGGGGAAATGTTTCGCTTCAGCAGACAAAGACTACCAGTGCTTCTGCCCAGGAAATGACTATTCTGGAAAGAATTGCTCCAAAGGTATACGTGTATAAATCTTCATAACGTTCATATTTCATGAGTTTACATATCTCACCAATGCACAATTGTAATCCGGAAATTCACATTGCACTTGTGTACAAAATAGCAAATCAATTATGTATTCGTAGAAGTTGCTTTTATCCATGCATTTCAGACCTCTTTTTTTATAGAAATAATATCTTATTGTATGTCATTATTCTAATTAATCAGGGCCATGTGCACAGCAACGAGACGTCTGTTCTGATCATGGATTCTGTCTGACTGACAATGGCATTACCACATGCATGTGCAATGCTGGATTTACAAACGTTTCATGTCAAACTGGTATTGATATTTGCATAAAATCATATTTTCTTGCTTTGTACCTTTTCATGAACTTCGAAGTTGTATTTGAATGAGGTGTATGCTAAAGTTAAACTAAAACTCTTTCATATGTTGATTTATATTTCTTTGTATTGAGTCAGTCTTATCCTTATAGTATCATACAGCTAGAAGCGTATTATTCTTTTACAGCAAAGTTAAAATTCACGTGCATGTTTACAATTTCCTTTTCTAGCTTACAATTGTATGTAGAATTATTTTTTTCAAAGATATAAATTTTCAATCGAGTCATTTTAAATACCCCTGTGGTTTATTCGAATGGTTACGCCCTTCATATCTGGTACACTTCTTCGTTGTTCATTGCAGACCTCGCCAGTACATTTGGAAACCCCTTGGCTAATGGAGTAAGTAGAAAATTGAATTATTTACCACCAACAAACGAAGTTTTAATGTGTTAAACTGGAGCCACTATGGTATTGGGCCGTTGATCTATTTGAACTGCCATTATTGCATAAACTATATCTATAATGCCCTCTGATGGGCTGCAGAAACTTGGCAAAAGGAGGGCTTGAACGGGAGAAATCGTGTATTAATAAGGCGATTCACGTGCCGTTCAAGCCCTGTTATGTGATTTGCATACCTATAAATTAAAATAACATTGACAACAATATGTCTTGTTCATTCGATATCGACAAAATAATTCCTCATTTCTTACTTTGCGCGGCTGCATTTCAAATTTGCATTAATCCACTGTTTTAACAAATTTTAAGTCGAAAACTGCATATCCAAAGGTAAAGCCTCGTCATTTCTGATGATGACCGAGTGAGGCATATGTAAAACACAACCTTGAACTGCATGAAGTCATATGAAATAATCGAATTATTTTGTCGATGTCGAATGAACATGACATATTGTTTTCAATGTTATTTGAATTTAGTTTGGCATGTGTGATTTGTTTATGCAATAATAGCGAAAATACACATGTTCTCGGACATGATCATCTGCGGGCGCTCTAAAAATCCGTTCCGGAACGGGTTTTTCCAGCGCCCGCAGATGATCATGCCCTCGAAAACGTGTATTATCCCTATATTGAACTTCGCATATGTATTCAATTAGTGTACGATATGCATGACACGTTTATGATTTATATTCAAGAGGAGTAGAAGTGTGCGACATTTTCAGAAAATAAAAATAGCCGATTCATAGCGGTTGTCTGAGATAAATGTGTGTCGTTTGGACTTACTCATTTTGCTCGACTTAAATGGTAGTCAACGCTTCATGTTAAAATGCAAGCATATACAACACATATGTTTGCGTAGAGCAGATTTAAGACTGCCTGGATACTAAATGCAGTTCGTAAACATAATGCAAAGTCATTTGATTGCTTTATTTGCCTTGACACGCAATAAACTTCTTATATAAAGAGAGTTACAGATTATAGTGCCCGACATAACGTTTGCGTAGCTAAGATTCAATTCATCTTGGATGCGAATGGTTCTCCTCAAACAAATTTGCAGGAACGCGAATTTCAAGATATTTAAGGGAAAACAATAAAGCTCAAATGTAAATATCCAACCTCTAGATCTGTGTCAAAATATTATCTGAGAATATCATCAGCGGAAGCTCTAGTTATCTGTTCACGTATCAAAGACGTTCGCAAGCATGAGATCGAGATCAATAATTATAATAATAATAATAATAATAATAATAATAATAATAATAATAATAATAATAATAATAATAATAATATTCTATTAAAGTTGCAATGACAACAACATGTCTGCAACCCCTTACAATGAAGCTTTATTACACTAATGTCCCACCTAAAATGGTTTTGTCTTGGGGCCTCATTTGTGTCGGCAATTATTTTTAATGTCGTAATCACCATAATATGGAACTATTACGTTTCGTTTTCGTTTAGGCGAACTTTCTTGCATTTGGCAAACCGAAGCAAGTAAACTGCAACAAAAACTGGGAGTGTGGAACGTACGCATATGTTACAGCAAATTTTCAAAGCACCGAAAGGTAAAACAATTCTATACTTTTAAACACATGCCTTATTCATAAACTGACGGCGTAAAACACACATTGTTAAACCATTTTCATTAGACTAACTAAGCTGAATTATTTTTTCTTAATGATCTTGAATCATTTTTTTGACGGAACAGCTAAGGTAATTTTCTAAAATTACGATCGTTCGTATCCTTGTCTTGTTCGCAACAAATACCCTCCATTTACGGGTATTTGATTTGTTTTCGCACCTTTTTACGATAAAATACATCTGAATTTATTTTAAACAAGTTTTAAACTATATTGGAAATTTTGTTCATTTTTCATGACAATGATATGGTTATCTTATGCTGAAGTATGACACCATACCTCTGATTGAACTTACACTCATAAATGTGTTGATTGACAAAATGTTTATAGTTTCCATTCATCTTTCAGTCCAATTGTCGAGTTGGGTTTTGTCAGCGAACAACTCCAAGACATAAAACTGGAAATAAAAAAACAGCTTTCCACAAATAGTCCGTTCATAACCAGCGTTACGTTCGTACCGTACGAAGTTGGCGACTTTTATTTATGCTTGCAAACAATGAGCATATCCAGGTATTGTAATTTGTATGGTATAGTATGTCATAAATATAAACACATCACGGTTTTCTGAAGACAACAAACCTAGAGGCGAAATGATTTAGCTAGCCATGATTAAATCTGTTATAGTTTTAATTTCAATTGCAAACATGACTTCTTTGATTGTTTCGATTTGGGCGAAATTTTATCTCTACGAGTTTAAACTTGTGTATTATTATTTATTGCAGTAAATTCAAAGTAACTACAGAATAATTATTGAATTATCCACTCCTTAATAATCCATGTGTATAAATAGGGTAAAAGTTTTTAAAAGATTAATAAAAGTTACAAAGCTGTTGTAATTAGTTATTGTATATATGAAACCTTTATTTCTATTAATTAATTGAAAAGGATATACAATTCGACGATGAATTTTATAACTAACACAGGTGTTACAGGAGACATATATCAACTTATGAAAAACTTTTGTTTTTCATATCGTATGCAACAAAAGCATCATTCCATTTTGCCCTCGTTATAACAACTTTTTTTATCGTGTGTAAAAGACGATGAACCATTTTAAATGCAAAAATAATCTGGTAGGCCAGTTTATAACTGACGCTATCGCATCTAACCACATTTTTAAATGTAATTCCAATAATAGCCAATCATTCCTAGTTGACATAACGTGTTTAGTTGTACAAATAGTTTACACAAAAACGCTCATGATTATTGATTGTGATTTTGCAACAAGCAGGTAGTGAATGGAATTAATGGACATTTATACTATAATACTAGCATGGGCAGAGTTTAGCATGCGAAATCTGTGATCTCGTTACGAAAAATCGGTTGTAAAACAACAAATGTAGAAGAAAATACGTAACGATATCAAACATAACATTTACGAAACATAAATACTAGTATATCTAAATCAAGCATATTCTGTTATTATGAGTACGTATTAGAACGTACAAGAGCCAACTTCCTTATAAAAGCGCAAACCATAGTCTGAGTTCGATTTAAAGTCAAGTTCAATATAATTTAAGGACATAATGCGCTTTTATAAATATGTAATTATTTGAAATTATGTTTTAGGGTCAACAAGGACGAAGTGTGCTTTTTAGTGCATGTAACAACAGGTAATATTTATGTGTATTTTAACTCATGATTGTTTACCATTGATGATGATATATGTAATAAATGCACCATTTCTCGATACTTACGTTTCTGCTTAACGTTTAAAACAGAGTGATCATTATTATTAATTATGCAGTTTATTTTTTACAGGTGTTGGACTTTTGTACGGAATATCGGTAAAACGTCTTACGTAATTTTGCTTTTATAATACTGATGTTTTAAATATATCATCCCTAAGTTGATTGTTATACCTCGTAGATGAGTTAAATAAAATTGCTACCCGATAGTTTTAATGATAATTCATGCAAGTTATGAAACAAGACCGTTTTGCCTTAACAGTTTAATCGAAAGCTGTGATGTTCATATGTTCTTATTGTATGATAGGATCGTCCTCATTTCATCAATCCAAGTCTTCAACCAGATTCTATATTTGAATGCCGACAACATGAAGAATGCCATGTTTTGTACACGGTAACATCAGGCAACGGAAATGAACATGAATGGTATGTCCTATGTTATGTGGTTTGCGAAACACGTGTGTGTGTGCTTAGTTCATTTGATGTTATTTGTAAAGTACAACGAACATATTGTAAAACATGTATATGACTCTCTTTTTAATTGCATTGAGAGTTGCAAATACATTAACATGTAAAACATTTGGTATTTGTAAACATTTTTGTCGCCAATTATATGTTTAAATGTCCATTTATTGTTCTTATGCAGTGCCGGAAACAAGCCCTCTCGATCATATTATCTCCGAATAATTTAAGCATATGCCACCATTCTAATTTTAAATCCTTAAATAAACCGTTCTGCCTTTTTACTATTTGCGATTTACTATCACGGTTTGACCAATGATGCAATTATTCAAGTCATACATATGGCGATTCAATTAATGTATTGAAATATTAAGGTATTCTTTAAAACAAACTGTCCTTTTTTATCATTAAACTTTTTATTTATATGTGAACCTGTTAAACAATGATTGCTTATTATAATGATTAATAACTCCAAAAAATAGTATGGCTTTTAATGATGACCATTTTGGATTTCTTGTGTCCTGTTAGGCAAATTAGCGTAGTGGCTTATAACCGGAATACGTCCGGAAGCATGTTCGTCCGCCTGAGGGACATAAGTTCATGTCATTTATATCATATTCACATTTATCTTTCCCACAAATTATGTTAATGATATTTCAGTATCGAATACAACGTCACACAACCAGAAAACATATTATTGCATGTATTCTCAACATGCCAGCCGTGCGTAGCGCTTTCTCCGTCAATGGCAAATTGCACGTTAGATTTAGCTTTCCGTACGTCCGGAGTTGTGAATGTAAACCAAACGCAAGTGTGTGTTGCACTTCTGTTGAAGAGGTTTGTAATAACCGTTCATATGTTTTTAAAAATGTACATTATTTATGGTAATGGTATTGATTTGAAATTAAGCAAATATAATAAAAGTAATTTAAATGTTCGAAATATTTTATTTACGACAATTCTTAAATTGACATTCCACGTGAAAGTGCATGTTTACAGTTTTTAGAAACGTGAAAACTTATAATCTAAACAGTAAATTATGTGACCTTATACCACATAATTGAAATGCTGGCCTTTCAACGATTTTTGACTGTAAACAAAACGCAAGTATTTTTAATGTGTACAATCTTCTATTCAGTTCGGGAAAACTGGGTGAAATAAGATGTTTCAATATCTCAACGAACACCGTTCGACAAACAAACGGTATAAATATGTATTTTTGTATCAAATACATGTAAAAATAAATATTATGTTTCAATTATATCGAGTACTAAATTATATGCATGTCGTCTTATATAGGACATCGCAATGTTCGTTGTAATAACGATGCAAGCTAATTGAAAAAGTAGTTTTGTTAAGAAAATGGGTTCTGAAAATAAGGTGCGGTATCCTTATTTCGTGGTTCTAGCTTGAGATGATTTTTTTTTAATAAAATGATATATGTATTGATATATAGGTAATTGTTTATATATGCCAAAAAATGTCAAAGTTTTTTCGCCACTGCCTGTATTCGTTATTATTTAAAGTTTTAATTAAAAGATTGTTGTTGTTTTTCTTGTTTTTTTTTATGAATATGTCCTTCATAAAAATGTTTATATGAAAGTAAGAATAGTTAATTTAAAGAGATGCATAATACCATAACACAAGTGCACATATGAGAATGAACTGTATGCAAGAAATATGCGAAATGAGACACACTAATGCAAAGGCATTTATAGTATTTAATTGAAATTTGTAGAACGGAAAAGTTGTCAGATTCTGGAATGTTTAAACGGCGGATTCTGTGACGGACACATGGAGGACAGACCAGTATGCTATTGCCAGATGGGATTTACAGGACGAAGTTGTGAAATAAGTAGGAATGCACATTTAACTGATCTGTTCCACCTGATTTTCGTGATATTCCAGATATAATTCAATAATAACATTTACCATTCATTATCTTCATTGTATGTGTGCTGTTCATGATTTCTCTTTTGTTATTACACCTAAATGTAAAGCATTTAACTAGATATGTTAAATAATGGCTATTACAGTATACCGTTTACATAATGATAACGCATCTTCGTTTATCAAAATATTATTTATTTAAAAACGTATTTCCTTGTTGGTTGAACCATTATTTATTGGCAGATAACAAAATCCCCTCTCATCAGAATTCAACTTTGTTATTCAAGGTTTTATAACATACCTTTTTATATCATCCAATCAGCTGTCGTTATTCGTACCTCGTGACCGTCAAATTTGTTTCCGTATTGTACCCGAGTGCGTCGAATACATTCCGTATTGGATTGTCCGAGCATTTCAGAGTCAACTTCGAACGTATTCTTCACGAATAAATGGATAGCATTAACATGATGTTGAAACAAGACTTATTGCTGATCAGAAAATAGTTCTTAAATAAGTCACGCATACAAAAATATGATTAAAATACAAATCTTAATACTCTCTTTTGGCTTCTTACTCGTGGAACATACTGTTTGTAGCTTACGTCACACAACACTAATGACGTCAACGCGCGCGCGCTTTTGCGTACTTGACGCTGTTATGTATGTTCAACGTTAATAATGCAAATTACTTGTTATGTACCGGTAGTAGGTATATAAATAAATACCATTTAACAGCGTTGTTATCAATAATGTGCTATATGTTTTACTCGCATCAGCTCATCCAATATGGTATGTCAACTATGTATACCTCCAAATATAACACCGTACCTATATGTACACATCGCTGTTGAATAACATAATATAATTATTCTTTGTAGACAAACACATATACCTTGGTAATTGTTCAATAAATATCTGCGTGTTTTCATTATTTGTAGATATTTCCAATGGGATAAATGGAGTGTGCCAAAATGTAAGTGATATGTTGCCATTTTATTAATGGGCGGACTAGTTTCATGATTATCTGCCAAATGTTATATTCAGTCAAAATTCGAAAATCAATATTAGAAGTTTCCCCACAACCAAGTGATTTCTGGTGATTGTATTTTCAGACATTCTCAGATTTATCTGGAAGTGTATCTTCAGAGATCCGGTGCCCAAAATCAAATTGCGCATATCCGTTTACTGTCTGTCAAGCGGATTCTTAAGTTATATAATGTTTAATATGTATTGTTAATCTTAAACATAAATGTGTGACCAATATAAAAAAAACTTTATATATTTATAATAAACATATATTGGTTAACGTATTTTTTTATTGGAAAACTGTATTAAGTTGTTTATAATGCCAGGTCATATTTAATAATAAAGGTATGCCTGTATATGCAAATTCTTACGATCAATATATTGTTAAAAATAAAATTAATTATGTATTGCAGTGCCAAATTAGTGACTGGTTTCGTGCCTTCACAACTAAATATCAGTATGCCATCACAAAGAGACCTCAACCAAAATGTGTGTGGGTGCACAAACTGGATAGCTAACCTGTCTTCCACGTCGATCGGTTCTTTTGCATTCTGCCTTCAAATAAAGGACAAAGTAACTGGGTAAGTTCAGTTTGATATTAATTATCATTACTATATTTACTTTATAAACAATGTTTTATATGATTCGTGTTGTTATGGATGTCGTTTATAATAATGATAACAACAACAATAATATTTTTTATTTATTCAATAGTTTATTGGTAATCCGGCATTCTTCCTTTGGCCAAGAACATATAATTTATAGAAAAGAAATGTTGCCAAGACAGGGAATCATACAATATAACATATAACATTTTTAAGGATTAACAAATATGTCAATAATAAAACGTTTGCATAATAATGAACATCATGTAAGACTATGCAATACATTCATGTGTGAAAACATGCCATTATACAACAGCTAAACAATTTGCTTTCTCAGATCTAAGTTTAAAAGCTTCTATCAAAATGTTGCAATAGTTTTGAGTTTCAGAACATTTGTGCAAGACATGATTGATATGAATTTACTAATGGTAGACCAGGATGTCCTGATATTATATTTAACACCCAATTCGTTATGTTATGAACAACAAAGTAAAATGTGATATTCTGATTCACATACATTTTGATTACAAAGTTTACACTTCCGCTCTTCTCGAGATATCCTATCATATCTGCAAACTTCTATTTCAAGACAATTTGAACTTAAAAGAAATTTGCTCATAAGGATTCTGCAATTTCCGTTGGATATACAATCAGGGTATTTTTCATATTCGAATCTTTTTTTTAATTTCAAGTAGAATTCCATTTTGGGCTGTAAAGATATTGTATCACTCCATTCATGTACAAATTGATCGTTCAGTCTTTGAGTTACCATGTATTCAATTCTTGTTGATTCAGGGGTATTTAGCATACAGCCAAAGCCAAAGTTGTCTAAACTTAATTTTAAAGCCTTGCACCATAGATTATTTTTCGTACAATTTAAATTGGTTATAATAATAATCATGTAATCATTATACCTCCGCAAAGGAAGGTTTGGTGCGAGGCTTTCATGCACTCACCATTTCGGTTATTTGGTCGGTTGGTCGGTTGGTTAGTTAGTATGTTGTTCGGTTGGTCGGTTGGTTAGTTAGTTTGTTGGTCGGTTGGTTGGTTAGTTAGTTTGTTGGTCGGTTGGTTAGTTAGTTTGTTGGTCGGTTGATCGGTTGGTTAGTTAGTTTGTTGGTCGGTTGTTCAGTTGGTTAGTTAGTGTGTTGGTCGGTTGTTCAGTTGGTTAGTTAGTTGGTTGGTCGGTTGTTCAGTTGGTTAGTTAGTTTGTTGGTCGGTTGTTCAGTTGGTTAGTTAGTTTGTTGGTCGGTTGGTCTGCATGCTTCACAGTGTGTATTGTTGTGCCGATAACAAATAATCCCCGTTTTATGCCTATCAACATCAAAATTGCATAGATATGTTGTTTATTTTATGCAAAAGTGCACAAAGTTAGTGTTGTGTATGTCGTGATATTATTTGCAGAGTTAGGTGCCCGTTCACGTAGGCAAAATTTGTATACCTAACGCCATAGTACATGTGCACTTTGTGTCGTTAACTCGGCACTCCTGATTAAAAACATGAAACTTTATAGATTTGTTGTGTACACTATTGTATGGGCCAGACATTATGTTCGTTTATGTCGCGATATTTTTTGCAAAGTTGTGTGCCCTTGAACGGAGACAAAACTTTTTTACTTATCATCATAGAACATGTGAACTTTGTATCGCTCAGTTTTCTTCTGATCAACATGAAACTTTATAAATATGTTTTAATGCTATGTAGAAGTGCAAGACGTTATTTTGTTTGGTTGTCGCGATATTCTTTGCAGAATTATGTGCCCATGAAATTAGGCAAACTTTTATACTTAACATCATGGAGCATGTGAACAAATTTGTCACAAATTAATATCTAAGTGTTCTGCTTATCAAAATGAAACTTTATAGACATTTAGTTTATAATATGTTAAATCGCAAAACGCTATTTTCTTGTATTTCGCGAGATACTTTGTACAGTTATGTGCCCTTGAACTTAGGCAAAATGTGAATGCGTTATATTATTGTCCATGTGTAGTTTGTTTCGCAAACTATTCTCTTCGTTTTCAGTAATTAACATGAAGCTTTATAGGTTTGTTTTGATACTATGCAGATGTGTACCAAGTGATTTTTGTTTGTGTCGCGATACTCTGTACAGAGTTACGTGCCCTTGAATGTATGCAAATGCCGTATACTTACGTTATTGTACATGCATCATCAAAAACGAAACTTTATAGAAATGTTGTTTATACATAATGTAGGAGTGCAAGTCTTAGTTGTGTTTGTCATACTATTCGATGCAGAATAATTTTCCGTTGAAGTTGGGCTTTTGAATCAATAAATCAGCGTAGAGCTTTTTTGTTTTTATGTGTCTCAATGTGAAGTGGCGGACGACAAAATGTGTAGATTAATTTTACTTATGATCAACTTTTGAACCTGCTTGAAAATAGTCATTGCGGGGGTATTTGTCATCTTCAATGACAGTTCGATTTATAATTATTATAATTATATTTATTAAAATTACTAAAATTATTATTATTATTAGGTTGGTACTGGATGAAATATGCCCGAAGGCCCATTTCACAAGTAAGCTTATCTATATACCTAAAACAACTGCGATATTTTGCTTTATGCGTCGCGTTTTAATGAAGAAGTTACATTTTTCAAAGTGTAGTGCTTGCGAATGAAAATTGAACATGCGCTTAATGTTATTCTAATCTTACTTGCAGGTTCAAACGGAACGACTCAAATAGTTGACAAGGTTTATTCATTTTCTCTTGTTTTGAAGTTTTGTATTCCGCTTTATTTCTCAATTTAAATATGAGCCTTAACTAATTTGAGAAATCATTAGTATAATGAGACAGCGCCTTATTTTACTTTGCTGAGTATTATATATTTGAAGGAGAAGCCATATTTCCTGGTTCCAACATTGCCTGGAGATTCAGTTGTGGTATGCGTTCAAAATGAAACTTGTCACCTCAATGTCTACTACACAGATGGGCGGACTGTGGGTGTATCACAACAATGGTTGGTTGTGTATTTTGGGGTTACACATTCGAAATTGTTTAATTGTTTAATTGTTTAATATACGTGAATCCAGTTGATTTCTAAAAGTTGCGTACCATGCTTACAGTTCGGTTAAATGGTTTTGAAATAATAATATGGAAGTATGTGAACAATGTTATTAGCTGCATGCATAAAGAGTAAGAATGTGATGTAGCATTTATTATTGTATTCATTTTGCAGTCCAACTTTGAAAGATTCAAGTTTGACAACATTGGTTGGATTACACATATTCCCATCGCAAACCACGTTATCTCAATGTAGTAACCACTTGTCGTACAGGCCATCTGCAATGGCTGTTGGAGAAGTTCGAACGCTGTGTTTGAAACTTTCAGTCCCTGGGTAAGTATGAATGTTTTCAAAATCAAACCAAGATTTTGTATCGAACCCTCAAATCTGCTTTTAAGTTATCGGCCTCATTTAAAGACGTGTAATTAATAAGTTGTTTATTACATGGATGTTGTTCATTACATGGATGCTGTTAATTACATGTATACTTAACAGGACAAGTAATGGTGTCAAATTCCCAGTATAATTACTTTTCAGTAATCACTTGATATTTCAAACCTCTCGATCAATTTTTGTAAGAAAAAAATACTAATCGTGGAATATAAGTTGCTGTTAACTATTTAGAAAGGAAGTGGAAGCGCATTGTAAGAAGAGTATTTTTATCTTGGTCTTTAATAGGAAACAAGGAGAGGAGAGATGTTTCCGTTTTAAGATCGTTACCAATTTAACTACTGAAAGTAAGTATGATAGAAAAGTATACGTATTAGATGTTAGTCAAACATTATAACTGGATGTCGATATGGAAAATAGTTTTCCCATCATTCGACTATAGAACATAAATTGATGACAAACAAGGATTTAGAAAAGTGAAATTAATCGACTCATAAAAACATTATGAATATTCGTGTTAAGTCAAAATGGGATTATGTAAATTATAACAGTTCTTATTATTATTAAAATAAATCTTCATCAGAAAGTACACCAAACTGCGTTTGTGATATAGCTTAACGAACGATACTCGAATCCGTTTAAAAATATATGTAGCAAACTGTTAAATGTATGTTCGGATCCAAATATTAAGAATACCCCTGGTACAGTTTTAAAATACACTACAATTATTAAATGATATTTTGTTTTCAAGTTGGACATATGATTTCAAACAAATTGTGAATTTTGATTGTCTTTTCTGAATGTTTGAAGTTGTCAGTCCATGTCGAGGAATAACCTGCTTTGGAGATGCTGTATGTACAACGGGAACAGACCTGCATCCGGGAACATGTGTGTGCCCATGGGGATTTGTTGGTGCCGACTGTTCAGAAAGTATGGACAAATGGGTTCAAATTGTGTTTGTGTATATGTTTTATTATATCAGTGTTTAATAAGTAAGAATACATCACATTTTTGCATCAAGATAGCTAAAATATATAATTTACAAATTACTTTAAAAAAAGTGCAAGCTCATTTTGTGGTGTATTTTATTTTACACAATCATATGAATTTGTTCTCAATATTATTTGTTTTATTCTATCGTACAATCAGACTATCTTAAACAAATTAAACCATATATCTGCATTATAGATACTATTTCTTGAAAAAGAGGATGCGTGGTATGAGTGGTATGATAAACAGAATAACAGGCGAGGCTTTGAATGTTATTGTATTTGTGTCGAGCCTTTTTATTACAATACGATCAGGCAGTAACCCGTTTTAAACGTATTATCTATATATGGACAACTATAGACTACTATTGACAACTGAGCTATCTTCAACGTATACATGTATACTTTATTGTATATGCGTCTATTCAAATGACAACTTGAGGTGTCGTGATTCTTGATTTGATATTGCAAAATGCATGTTAACGTCCAACACGAACAAAACCGATGCAGATTTTAGCAGTTTGTAGTATAGACAAAGACTGAAATCAGCCAGCCCAAAACATTTTACGCCGACAGAAGTAATAAAGTGTACTTCAAAAATGCATCCATTTAGTGGCTAAATTATGACATATCGTTCTGGGGTGTTTGAGGGTTTGAAGGTCGCCAAAACAAGAACATGCCCGACAACCAATATCATAATTGTCGTATTGGTGGCCTTTTTGCGTTCGGTGATTCTGTACATATTAAGCCATCATGTTATAACAAACTTTGAAAATATGATGTCATATTATGATCAAATAATTATTTTACCTTTTTAAAGCCTATGTAAAGTAACGCGATTTTAAAAATAATGCTTCAGAACGCGGGGGATCTGTGCATCTACCAGTAACAGGCTCAAATCAGGTAAAACATTAATTATTCTGCAATAATATTGAACGCAAGGTCATGCAGCTGGTGCTTTCGTTCGCAGTATGTATTACTCTGAGAAAAGCATGTTTATATGAACTATTACATTCTTAAGTTCGTTTCTTCAGCATCCTCCAAAGTTTACTGAGTACAATATTCCGGAAATAATTCGCTGCCAGGTCAACGTAACATGTGCAATAGTTTTGCCTGTCGATGGAGAACTCGACAAACCGTGAGTATGCCTTTCATGGATGTTAAATCAGTTCTATAAGAAGTTACGTACTGAAGAAAAATTGCGTCTCTTTGACGCTGCATGTACATGAAGTCCGATTTCAAATTTGAGTAAACGAATGTGTCTCAAGTGTTTAATAATATGCTTTTATATTTTTAACATATTGTTTGTTTCATTACATTTATCTTATATGTACTGTGCTTTTTTAGTACATAACATGGTATTTTGCTATTCTTGTATGTTATAGTCCCCTTATATTATTGAGTGCCCATGTAAAACTTTGACTTGAAAAGAAATTATTATGGATTCGCCTGACTTTCACAGACCCATCCTGCGGACTGGATTTTACACGCCGGGTCTAATAATCCATCAGCCAAAAACTACTTTGAGTGTCCCAAGCTATTGTGCTGATGGTAAATGTTCGTACGATGCCTTGATATCGGTGACTGCTACATATGTTAGCCTGTTCAAGTACTGCGTCCAGACAACGGACTATAACAAGTATGTACGAGAAGGTCATTAGTTAGAAATATTACATAAATAAATCGTATGCGCGATACACTAGATGTAACACAATTATGTTATGTAGTCCCATATACTTATGACAAACTTAAACGCAATGGCAATATGACCCTTGCTCATTTAATTCAGTAGATGCTCTTTACATTATCATGCGGTTTGCACGCGCTTCTTTTATTGTGCAGACCTACTTGTATTACAGAGTACTTTGTAAGTGTGAGTATAATGTTCCACTATATGTTTATATCCCATAATGCCCTCGATAAATGACTGTAATATATAGCGTTCAATCCCTCTCTTTTCAGTGTTAATGCAGACGAACTGTGCTATCAAATAGGTATGTATTGGCAATCATGCCAAAATGACATAAACGGGTATTGCCAAATGCATATACGTACTTGAATTAAGTATTTTAATTACTGTATCAGTTTAAAAGAAATGTACATTATTTTTGCCACGAAAATACACCGCAATAACTAACGAATCTTTGGGGTATGTACATGCACATGTCGTATCACTAAACTCGCATAAAATTGCCAAATTGTCAATTTACAAACGTTCCACTGTACATTTACGCATACTATCAAACATGTGTTTTGACAAGTGATGTGTTTTTTTTTTATCTTTTTGCAGAATCGTTTATTCCGGTAAGCTTTTATTTAGACGTATGTGAATTAAGAAGTCCTTTCATTATATAAGATGCAATATAATACAAGTTGTTTTTGATAATAAAATAAACACCATCAGTGTAAACGAATTCATGTTCGTTGGCTTGTCATAAATCCATTCTATATGTATAATAATTTTTCTTTATTATTATTATTATAATTATTTATTTATTTTAATTATTATTATTATTATTATTATTATTATTATTATTATTATTATTATTATTATTATTATTATTATTATAAGTATTAGTATTATTATTATTATTACTATTATTATTATTATTATTATTATTATTATTTTTGTTGTTGTTTGACAAAGAAATTGCAAGGACAAGACAAGAGCAGCTTTCTTCAGCCACATACCCTACCCGACAATTCAACTATGACTTGCCCGATAGGGAAAACCTGTCTTTACATCGTTGAAACCAAGAAAACAAACGGTTCACAGTGGTAATTACAGTTCCAAACATATGTTGGTATTGTAGCATAATTTTTGATATTCGCCAACCTATACTAGGATCAAACAGTGAATGATTTTACTACGCTTATTTTAAATGTGTTATCATGTGACTGATATTCATACAAAAACCTACTGCAAATACTGATTATGTTACATGTAATTGGTTGATTGTGTCTTATATTATAGTGTAAAATTACTTAAAATATTTATTTTCATATTGACTGAACTTGCCATGCGTTTATTATATATGTATAGAGTGCCATGGACAGTATTATCTCATTTGACATTACAGTAACCAGACATTGATACCTGAAGGAACACCGGTTTCCCCAGCGGGTCATTTAGTTACATCTGACAGTGGTGGTCAATCCTGCAAATATGAAGTTGTGTTTACGCCATCGCCCAACCAAAATGGGTCTCGTGTGCAGTTATGCTTCAGGTAAAACCATATTTTAAGTCATTCGTAGTGTTTAATAGTATGGTATGATAGATTAAATTCATGACGTTATAAGTAATAATTGTGTGCCTGAAACTGACTCATAAAGGTATAGCCATTAATAGTTTAATTTCTTTCTAGCAATTGTTTACCGATATATTTCGGATTCAACATATCAACAGTCACACATGTGTTTATGGTTCATAAATGTTACTGCAGTTCACGGCATGCATTTATTATTTTCAGCCTCGCTACCAATGATAGACATTGCACGAACATTCATATTCAAACACTAGAAGAGATAGGTAAACTGATAGCATTTAAATTTAAACTTACTTCCGCGGTTTGTATGTTAAGTCAAATTACCTTTTCTATAACCGCATGCATATTAAAAGTAATACAAAAAATCGATCGAATGAAATTTAATAACATTGTATGCCCCCAAAGATGGGCATTTTTAAATCGAAGCAACAGGTTGTCCGCACTTACAGTAGCGTTGTTAAAGTGCTACATATTGCACGTTGTCTGACGTTTCACTTGATTTCTGTTGATAAGAGTTGGATCAAGTATATTTCTGATTTTAAATGCATTGTATTCAGAAAGCTAAAGCCACGTTACTGCCTTCATTGCCCACGGCAGCCATTTAAGTATTATCTCGTAATTATGTCTGCTATTGCGTTGGGACAACATAAAAGTCCATTATATTGTGTAGTGACAAGGTACTAGTATGTATTTGCTTGACACTCTAAATAATACAAACAAACTGGTGATGTTTTCAACCTGGAAAGCAATAAACAATTCCCGTATTCGTGTTGTAAAAAAGTATGTTTTATTCATTTGGCATCTTTGAAATGCTTATGATACTGTGCATGTGTACACTGTACGTCAGTATAAAGATTAGTATGAATGATCGTTAAATAATTTGATCAGTGTTGATTATTAGTTGTTTTTCTAATTGCAGCGCAAAACAGTGGACCCTGCAGTAAAGTGCATTGTGTCAACGGCTCTTGTGAATCTCAGAGCGGGAATGCGAGTTGTCGGTGTCAGCCTGGATACGCAGGTGACACGTGTGAACAAGGTGTGTCCAACATTATAATATTTGTAATACGTGGCAATTGCACAGTAAGCATTGGGATTGACCTTTGTGTTGCAAAATTTGCTCTACATCTTCTTTTTCTTTGAAACTCCCGTTAACAATTTGTTTTTAATGGTTTCACAGCTTTAGGGCGATCTTCTAACTAACGCGCAGCCATCATTAAAACAAATATTTATTCGAGTAAACGCAGATTATTACTTGATGACCTTGTTTCACCGTTGTTTGATCAACCATTCTCAATTATACACTTGTAAAGAAACGTGAACTACCCAAATTGACTAATACATATGTCTATGAAATTATGATATCGACATTTCAGAGGAAGACTGCAAGATTGGCTCCATTCCTAGCAGTATCAAGTGTGGCACTGCATCCTGCTTCGTTGACTTCCAGGTCACCGGAAGGTTAGTTCGTTGACCTTGGAACACTCGTGTATTTGCATAAACTTTGGAAATGTTAAGCCATAAATATCTTATAGTAGCAGTAAATAAGTATGTATGTATGCACATATGTAGCATTGAGAGTTGACTAAGTAAATATTAATCAGAAATATTTAGGAGAGACTTGAATAGTTGTTGGTACATTTGACAAAACAGCATTGGTGTACTTCAAAAAAGACAAGGTTAGCTATGAATTATTGTTAACAGCCATTCTTCCTCTAACTCTGAATTAAGTAAGGCAGTTGCCAGTTAGAGGTAAAAGTGTGTGCAATTAGTAATGATAAACTAAATTACCAAAACAAAATCACAATTCAATTCTTGATTTAAATACATTTTTTTAGAATAACTTTATTAAGTATTTTGACCATGCTCAAAAATGCACATTAACTTAATGTCTACCTATTTTTCAGTATTCGAATGCCATCTATTGTCGAGCGTTCTTCTGGTCATCTGTCACACACAGTCAAACAAGATGGCTCTACGTACACATTTGCCATCGAAATTAAACCTCACACCAAGAAAGTGTGTTTGAATATCTCCACAAATGGACATACACGGTTGGAATCGTTTTGCTAATGCAATAAAAACAAATTACAGTTTGTCAAGTGATTTTGTTAAATTACTGATTAGACTTTACATCAGTTCTGACAAAACATTGTAACGTTTGCATTATGTCTAATTGTGTTAATTTAATAAATATATTCCAATGACACATACTTGCTAGGTGGGCTAATTTCAACGAAATCATAACTATAGTACTTGTATTGGTATATATAACAATTTATTCCAATTTGGGCCAATATTCCAAAATAGCGATCCAAGAGACAACTATATACCCCGAGGTATATTTTGACCTTGAAGTGGCGCCCTTGGCTTTGAATCAGCGTGATTAATCATGACTTATGAACATGTTCTGAATGAAATTAAATCCTTTAAATGGTAGAGGAGGTATGAAGCGGACATGAGAGTGGAGGCTAAACCTTTGACAATGAAGTAAGACCTTGACCTTAAGCCGTCATAACTGACTCCTGCCTTCTGCACATCGCTTAAATGTCATAAACATTTGTGCAAGTTTAATATAATCCGCCAAACGGTATAGGAGATAAGGAAGAAACACAAAAGTGTTACGGACGAATGACAGACATACGGACGTAGGGCAGTTCTATTATACCCCTTAGGCGGTGGATTAAATTATATAAAAACATGAAATTACCTGTTATGAATGAGCACTTTATTTGTTCATATTTGTATGATCAGCGGAAAATATATTTTCAGCGAATGTAACATGTCGACATGTATAGCAGTGGAATACACAGATACACAGGTTCGTTGATTCGTATGACCATATAAATACATAGAACAACAACGCTAAAACAGCCATTGTTCTTCTGTTCAGTGTATGACATACACTGTATTTATTTCAAACACTATTGGTTGTTTGTTGACGATGATTGAACATTGTAAATTGTGTGAGAAAGGTGGTAATAGCGAACAAATAGTGGTACCAAATTTGTTAAATTGCAGTTGATCGGAGCACCGCTCCTAAATTGCACGACAAAAGACGGTCACCCGGGTGATTGCGATATTGTGCTGTTTACCACTTTACCACTTCCGAACGGAGAATGGTAAGTATGAAATTGTTCTGTTTTTTCGTGTCTCAAGATTTTGCTAATGAATGTAATCGACTGCCTGATTTAATGGGGCTATTTTCAGAATTATTTCTAGCTTTGGAAACCACACATGGGTGCATGTCCTGCCCCTTCGTAAACAATATAATTATATAATCACAATACGAACCGGGTACCTGGTTATCCACATGTATTTTGTACATGTATATTGCGTCGTTCAAAATATTGAAAATTAAATAGTTAAATATGTTTCACTTACGTTAAGCATATGATGATTTCCACAGTCCGCAACTGTTCGTCCATCCTGACACTTCATTGGAACGCGTGCACATATTCGAGAACGTGTTGATCAATTCTACTGGCGCCATGGCACACTGCGTTGCCCCAGTGTCCGCGCACACGCCAAACGGATCAAACCAAAAACTCTGCATAACGGATAGCGCACAGTAAGTTATCGTGTATCGCGTGCTACGCAGAATTTTAGACTACGGCTACAATTATTTTGCGTATTCTACACTTATATGGTATTTTTTTTATCTCTTTGTAAAGTTTATTGAGAATGATAAGATAACAAACAAAAAACGAAGAAAATAGCAGAGCAACACGATAAGCATTCAATAATGACATGAAAATAAATTAAATGACGTCGTTAGACTGATTTATAAATGACGAAATCAGACGTTAGAGCTTTATCCCAAAATGCTGAAATTCAGCTAAGTTTAAATCATGGTGGTTTTATTCAACAAGGCACGTCCGAAGGCACAAAAATATGTCAAATTATTATAATTGGGTTTTTAATTATTTACAACTTATATTTGCATGTTTCCGAACTACTTATATATTTTCGTGAATATGTATTTAAAGGGACTGTAAACCACGAATGACGAAAAAAAGAAAAGTTCTAAAATATCGTATTTTTACAATTATTAGTTTATATTGATTAAAATATCACGACTGGTACATAACATGACTTGAAAAAAGTTGTTTTTTACTTTTACTTTATTTATTTTTCATTTATGTTTACTGGGTATGTCTACCAGGTAACTACTAGTTAACTATATATAACGCAAGTAGATTGATCACGTGGTAAACCCAGGAATGCAAATTGTACATTCGTAGTGAATTGTATATATTTTATATATAAAATGATCTACTTGCGTTATTTATAGTGTGTATATCGTTATGTCACCTATTTCCGCGATGTACTTTTGATTTCACATCGCGAAATTTTATTACCGAATATACTGAAAATATGAACTTATTTCAAGTAATGTAATATACCAGTCATGATATTTTAATCAATATAAACTTTTAATTGTAAAAAATACGGTACATTAGAACTATTCTTTTTTCGTCATTCGTGGTTTACAGTCCCTTTAATATAAGTGATACAATATTTAGTAAGTCTACATACACACACAAGCGCAAAGGTGTTTCGTGAGCAAAACTTGATGGTGGTCCCATCGGCTGATTACTTATTTCAATATCTACTTAGAGGTAATCGACATTGTAAATTAAGTTGAAACATGGAGCAAGCAATTCTATATGCAGTATGTAATATATGTACACTATTTTGCGTTCATTCTATTCGAGGTTCATAGTTGTTTTCATTTGTTTTCGAGGGAAAGAGGTCAACAGAACCAAAGTGCATGACGATCCTTATGGAAATTAACATCGTTTAAATCTGTTATAATTCCATTTCAGACGTGTGATGTGTTTAAACACTACTGTTACACAGCCAGGTATGACAATTGGTTTCATCGGTTTATATTTTGTGTTTAAATTTGTTCCTTGAGCACACGAACGTGTGTTACAGTCCTTGCATATGTGTATGGTTCACATCGCGTAGCACAAATTTAAGGATACTATCTGTCTGGCTGTTCTGCCCAAAGCACCAAATGTTCAGTGCATAGCATTTACCTTGTATCAACGGGTAGATCTATATATAGATAATTATATCTTAAATGAGAAATGTAATCTAAAATGAAAATAAATGTTCTAATATGTATTATGCACATATTAAAATTAATCGATATTTTTCAGGATGCAAAGCCAGTAATGGAGGTAAGTAGATTTGTTTGCAACAGTATATGCTGTCACTTTGTCTAATTGCTATGGTTGGTTAAAATATGTCAAGTTAATCAGTGATCTGTATGCAGTGTATGTTTTTGTTTTTATTTCAAACATTAAGATATGTTTTATGATTATGTCTAGTTTTGTGTGTTTTAAAACATGTTCATATGAATACTTTATTTTACAGCAACGGACCAGGCGGTAAGTATGTTTGGTTTTCAATATCAAGCAAGTGTTTGTTGAAAAGAAATGGTGACCTTGATAATATGAGTGACTAGAATTACTATATCAAAACATAGATCTTCCCACGAAGATCAAATTATAGCCGAAATAAAAATCGGAGTAAAAATGCATGAATTGGTTTTTATTCCGTGATCTCTTTAAATGTATGTCGTGGTTAGTTATTTACATTATTTAAGAAAATTGCCCGTTAACACATATGACTTTTAAAATTAATATTGTTTATCAAGATGATTGAACTAAAATAGCACGATTTTTGTCGAGCCCGCTTGTGAGTAGCTCGAGATAGAAGATACAATGGTCGAGTGCATGGGTGTGCGTGCGTGTATGCGTGCTAGCGTGCGCCCGATCTTGTCCGTACTGTTAATGTTTCGTTCATCGTGTACTTTTAAAAATACTTTCCTACACATATTCATGTCATGAGACCATTTGTCACCTGTAACACCCATCTTCCTATATGAAAGGTGACTGCCACACGTATGAAGTAAAAGGTCAAATTTGGCCATAAAACAGCTTTCCAGGACTGTCGCTGTGTCATTCATCTTGCAGTTTTAAAATACCTTACCAGAAATTACCACAATGAAGATACGGCGTGTCGCGTGTAACACCCGTCTACCTATATCAAAGATCAAGGTCACACTAAGAAGTCAAATGTCACGTTTGGCCATATAACATCCTTTCCTTAATGTTAATTTGTCATGCATCGCGCAATTTTAAAATAACTAACCACAAATGACTACCATAACGAGAAGGGTGACGTGATAAACACCCGTCGCGCTATCTAAAAGGTAAATGTCACACAAATGTCAAATTTAGCCATAAATATCCATGTCTGGATTTTAACTTTGTCATGCATCATGCAGTTTTTTACACATATTACAACAAATGAATCCAATAGAAGACGAATTGTCTTCATACCACGAAGGTCAATGTCAAACTTTAAAATCAAAGCTTGGACATAAAGCATCATTCCGGAGACTGTGTTTCGTGTGTTACAACCGTCTACCTTTTTTCAAAAGTTAAATTTGGCTATGAAACAGCTCGTCTCCACTGTTACTTCATCATTTTTTTTTCATTTCAATTTTAATATATTTTACCAACAATTTAACCATGTGGCGGTGTGTCACACTCTGGTTAAAGGTCAATGTCAAACTAAACGCCAAAGTTCAAACATAAGCACTGTTCAGCTTGTTAAATTATTACAAGCATTATTGGCAATATGCTCGAGATGTTGCCGATAAGCATCTAGTATAACTCTAAATATATATTGTTTTAAAACACACACATATGTATATTAAAGATTACAAATTCTAATTTCTTTTTAATAGAAGCAGCTGGTGAAGACAGGCATGGTTAGTTGCGTCTGTCAATTGGAGAACATGGAACCGATAAACATCATAAAACGGAATCCCCGCCCGTCGGCGAAAGCGCTCACCAAAGTTGCCGGCTTCGGTGCCGGTGGCATGGCCGGCGCAATGGCCGCCGGTGTCGTCATCTATCTTGTGATCAAGAAGATCAAAGCCAAACCCTCCACAGTGGACTGCATAATTGAGAAGCGTCCGCCGGCCGAGAAGCCAAAACCAGTAGTTGCCCCGACGCAACCGGAAGTGCCGATTAGTCTGAAGCGACGGCAGGTGCGACCGGAAATGGCGTGGGAAAAGGGATTTTGAGCAGAACTGATGATTTAAGTTACGCTGCAAAAAAAAAACATAAACACTGAAATAGCTAGTAGGTGATGGGTTATTCTCATTTTTTTTTTATTAATTTGAATTGCCAGAAATAGTATGAAGGTCTTTGAAATACCAAATGGATTAAGTTAAACAGAAATAATGTACCATGTTGGTGGTGGACTTTTGTGTTCTTAGGTTAAGTGGAGACATCTGCGTGAAAAACAAATGCAAAAGTCAGTGCAAATGGCGTTTCTAGCAGACAGATGATGTTTGTTTTATTGTTCTGTGTTAACTGGTTACTTTTCATGTATTTCTTTCGTTTCAAATTGTTTTTATTAACATGTAGTGTTTTAGTGTTTTTCTATATTTTCTGTAATGAACATTCAAATTAATGTTTATAGTGTACCTTCTATACTTTTGAAACTAGTCTGACGAATGGAATTAAGTTCTCGATTAAATAGTGAGCAAGTTATTTACTTTTTGTCTTCAATCAGTTTTAATTCTTACAACAAGATATGTAAAGCTTACCGGTATATTTAAAGTTGGGTGGTGAAAAGAGTGTACAATGACCGAATGGCGATCGAGAATTTTCACTGATCTATATGGGTGGGGCGTCCCTTATGTCTCGAGCTTGATTAAACTGATTTCAAAGATCTAAAGATCGTTTCTGATATTGTTTGTACTTCATACATTTCGGAATAATTTCACATAAATGTTCCATGGTGCTTGTATCAAGTTGACACCGCTTCTGAAATGCCCCCCTTTCCCTTAAACAAGCATGGCAATGGGGGGAGTTGGATGTTTTTTCCTAAATTATAGTATTCTTCTGCTTAATTAAATGCTTAAAAAGCTATCATAAACAAGTAACTGGTTTTCAAAGTAGTTTACACAAAGGTTTGCCAAGGGACATGGTCTTTTTTTCTAAACAAAAAACATCGTGGTAATATCGCATCTGTACTGAAAAAGCCAATAAGCCGATACAGGCACTCAGTGTGCGCACAAACATAGCCTTTATCTTCCAAGTACACCGAATTATATTTGTGAACTTTAAAGGCACATTTATTTGAGCCTCGCTCTTTGAAAAGGGGGTTAAAGCATGTGCGTAAAGTGTCATCCAAGATAAGCCTGTGCAGTCCTCACATGCTAATCAGGGACGACACTTTCCGCATAAACTGAATTCCTTCAAACAAAAAATACCAATAAAAGCGGAAAGTGTCGTTCATGATTAGCCTGTGCGGACTGCACAGGCTTATATGGGACGACACTTAACGCACATGCATTAAACCCCCTTTTCACAGAGCGAGGCTCATTCATTTAAAACAATTACGATTTGCATCCATATGGTACATCTTCCTGCATAGTTAACTGATATCTGATAAGCAGACCACTTCCTGCTCGCGACAAACTCCTTATGCCTAAAGATCTTTGTCTACATCATTATGATAACCTCATTTGTTTAAAGAAGGAAATAAATGCTTCAAATGTTTGCCAACATGCAAAGACTTTGGAACAGAAGTATACATGCATTACATATATACACGTGAATGTTTTCTGTGGATTTATTGGTTCATAACAGTAACAATCAGCAGATTTGTTAAATCCAACATATGTTGTTTTTTTTATGTAATTGAGAAATAAAAGAAAATTCGATGTCAAACAATTAACAGCATCAATTATGTGAAAAACTTATTAAATTTGTCCAATAACATATTCACAGTATCTGCTATGCAACCTTTTTCATTTTCAGTATCTGCAGTTTTTCTGTTCACAAAACACAACATTTGTGTGCAACTTTTGTTTTTAATAATTTAAACTTAAAAGCCTATGAAACGTTGAATCTCCATTTCATATGATTGGGTAATATGTGTGTATATGCACAATAACAGACAATGTTTATCTCAAAAATCAATTTTATTTGCATTAATTATCTTAAAATAGGAAAGGTATCAGAAATAACTACTAAAACAAGAATTTTGCATTCATGCAACTTTCCTGTAAGCATAAAACTGCTTTAAAACGTTTTCAACAGCAAATCAATCTTCACTCAAATTAGTAAAATCATGAATACTGATATACAATTAAGGTAATAGCTACACAGAAAGTGTAAAATGGACTGTGGACTACAAATCAGATCAAAATAAAAAGTGATAAATATAAATAATATATTCTGCCTCAAAACACTTTATGAACATTGTGCCATACAAAACATTACTTATTGTTTAACAGTTACTATAATAAAAAGAGTACAGGTTATATTGAAACAACTTTTGGTGATTTTCTTTATACTTAGTTTGGTAGTTTGTCTCACATGCCTATGACACTGAGAAAATGACTTTAACTTCCATTGAAAGCAACATAAAATACACTTGACTTGACTGTATAACCTTTGACTTTTTACTGTATAACCTTAATAATTTAACTACTATATCAAGCTTAATTATCCACTTAAGGTCAGTCTTATTATTTTCCATGGTTTTCTGTGTTTAAGAGTGGAGGCAAAAATAAGGCAATTTTTTAACAGCTCTTTCATATCCCAGTATCTCTAGCTGACAATTTGCGCGGGCAGCTCAATGCAGATGACATCAGTGCTAGCTGGGTCTACGATCTCCCACCGTACAACCAGTCGAAGCTGCAAATAAAAATGTAAAAAAGGTTGCCATGGCGTAGTGGATATGGTGTTCGCCTAGCAATCCGGAGGTCACAAGTTCGATCCCCATTGTGGGAGTGTTCTTTAAATCTCCCCAATGACACCAAGTACTGGTTCTAGTCCCAGAAAACGGACTCAAGATCGTTTCAAATAAGCCTTAGGCTTTCGATGCAATCGAGCTTAAATAAATAGGTTAAAACTAAATAAAATTGTACCATTCAGGGATGGCGAAATCTAAAACAAGAGGCCCATGAGGGCCTGAATCGCTCTACTGGCTAGAATATTTAACATAAAGGAAANCCAAATATCAAGTTGCTATCTTCAATATTGCAAAAGTTATGGCCAATGTTAAAGTTGGCGCAAACAGACCAACAAACAGACCAACAAACCAACAGGGCAAAAACAATATGTCCCCCAGTATATACTGGTGGACATAAAAACTTATTAAATTCGTCCAATAACATATTCACAGTATCCGCTATGCAACCTATTTCATTATCAGTATCTGCAGTATTTCTGTTCACAAAACACAACATTTGTGTGCAACTTTTGTTTTTAATAGTTTAAACTTAAAAGCCTATGAAACGTTGGATCTCCATTTCATATCATTGGGTAATGTGTGTGTATATGCACAATAACAGACAATGTTTATCTCAAAAATCAATTTTATTTGCATAAATTATCTTAACATAGGAAAGGTATCAGAAATAACTACTACAACAAGAATTGTGCATTCATGCAACCTTCCTGTAAGCATAAAACTGCTTTAAAAAAAAATCAACAGCAAATCAATCTTCATTCAAATTAGTAAAATCATGAATACTGATATACAATTAACGTAATAGCTACATGCATACAGAAAGTGTAAACGGACTGAAGACTACCAATCAGATCAAAATAAAAAGTGATAAATATAAATAATATATTCTGCCTTAAAACACTTTATAAACATTGTGCCCAGGGCATTAATAAACATGTGCCAAAAAATACTTTAATTGTTAAATTGTCTAACAGTTACTTAAATAAAAATATAACAAGTTATATTGAAACAACTTTTAGTGATTTTCTTTATACTAAGTTGGGTAGTTTGTCTCACATGCCTATCACGCTGATAAAATGACTCACATCCATTGAAAGCAACATAAAATACACTTGACTTTTGACTGTATAACCTTTGACTTTTTACTGTATAACCTTACAAATGTTATTACTATGTCAAGCTTAATTATCCACTTAAGGTCAGTCTTATTATTTTCCATGGTTTTCTGTGTTTAAGAGTGGAGGCAAAAATAAGGCAATTTTTTAACAGCACTTTCATATCTGAGTATCTCTAGCTGACAATTTGCGCGGGCAGCTCAATGCAGATGACATCAGTGCTAGCTGGGTCTACAATCTCCCATTTAACAACCAGTCGAAGCTGCAAATAAAACAATACCATACATTAATGTACATACATCATGGACTTCCAAGAGCTTCTTTGAAAGACGATAAGTTATACATGTACATCTTTGACCATTCAAAGTTTTTCAGAGAAATTAATATCTGCTTTCTAGTATTAGGAGTGGATAGAAAATTTATACCGGGTTATATCCAAAAACAATGATATTTTCTTTTTATTTTAGGCTTTTTAATGGGTTTGTTTACATATTTTTGTTTACAAATTTTACTCTAACCTATTATGGTGTGCATTTTTCTTGATATTTTTCTATAAAAATTACAGACAATCAGGAAATAAAATAAACATCTGTCTTAACAATATTAAGTTGTAAAGTAGTTTGAAACAGGTAGCAGATACTTTCAGAATATTATGATTTCATCATCAAAATGTATGCATACATTTTCCCAAAGTATACGGGTATTTGGTTTGTATTTCCTTAAACAACAGATTTCTACTATGTGCTTATAGGCTAATTTTCTATTGAGGCAATATCATATGACATAAATATTTTCAACATTACAATGAGCAACAAATAAAAACTACTCATATTGATGGTTTATTAGCCTAATCAGTCCTTCCCAAAACCGTCGGTCCTCGGCTTTTGCCGATAATAAATTGGAAAAGCCGGTAATGATTCTAATATTGCAGGACCTTGTGGCCGGTAATAAAATTATGGCGAAATTTGGAATTTCATAAACTATTTTCAGAAAAGTATCAATGCAAAAGTAAGATTTTACCGAATTATTAATAACGCCGATAAGGTAAAACGTTTTTTCATTGGTTTCATTTTTTTAAATGACGAAGTAAGCGTATATACGGTATCCGAAGATTTTTGCTTAGTCGTCATAGCGAATAACATACTACATCATCACTAAATGAGTATATTCCGCATAGTACAACCGCGTGCGTTTTTGGTTCCCATTTTATCCGATTAATTTTGGGCCGGAAATGATCAGTCCGGGCCGGCAATGGTTGCATGATTATAGGACCTCCTGGCCGGCAATAAAAAATATTTTTGGGAAGGACTGAGCCTAATAATATACATTTGATTTTACTATGCAGCTGATTTGTTCCATCAAAAAGAGTAATTGTACTTAATCAAATAAATTTACATTTCAAATGTGTGTGTCTAAACGTAACATTCATTTTCTAAAAAGATTAATAAACAGCTAGTATAATAACAATATGTTAGACATGTGTATATGCGAAATTGTGCCAAAAATAACAATTGAATGGTAAAATGTTGTTTTTTCGAATTCAAAATGAAATGTCGATAATTGAGTGTAAAAACTGTTATATTCAATATCAGTTTGTTTCAGGTTCAACTCTTCATTTTTATATAAATAGGCAGTAATAAACCAGTATATACATGTACCAGTTTACAGAAAATAAACTGAGCATTTCTTACCGAAGGATAGATACTCAGGATAGGCAAGCTTGTCTTAAAGGAGTAGTTGTTATTTGGCGCTATGGGACATTTCTCCACAATGCCGTTGCAAGCGTTCGTATCAGTGGGAGAAAAGGGTACTGGAACGCCACTCAAAATGCCATGAACGACACTGGTTAGCTGTGATTGGCTTGTTTCTGAAAAATATATTGAGAAATTATATACCCGGTATATGTACATGTACCATGAGTAAATTCTCAGTCTTCTTAATGATCCCAAAAGCTTATTTGTTTCCGAGATTGTAAACTTCTCTACAAATCAGTAACAGCAGCTGTTAATTATAAGTTTTAACAGAATTAGATATTTATACCTTGTTTTCCAATTGTTTATTTGAACTAAATTTACATGGGTGGAAAAACGCTGCTGGATGTGAAATGAACATTATCAGAATACACATTTGCTTAAAAAGGGTGTGCTTCTTAAACAAACTGTGAAACAGCAAGAGAAAACATTTGAAAAATGCTGTACTAGTGAGTACAGTAGTTAAAGGAACAACTTATTGGTTCCATGTATAAATGTAAGTGCAGATCTGTGCAGATCTAGTTCTGAAGCAAATGAAACTATGTGAACCTGTAATAAAAACATGTATGCAGCTTTACTTTTAACATTTTTACAATTATCTGAACTAACATTGATAGATGCTTTCTTATTATATTTGAAGAGCATTTAAATTAACAGGTTACTTTAATTGGCATGGTAAGCAGATGTTATAAAAATGCTTGACGCCAATTTTTCCTCAGTACTTAATACATGTACTTGTACACAATTTTATGAAAGCAGAGTATACTGCAAGTCTCCACAATGTGATGCATACGGTTTGTGCAACTTCATCAATAATTAAATCAATCAATAGCAAAACACATCATTCAAACTCACTTGAAGTAAAATCTATCTCCAGTGAAGCGTTTGCCCCCTTTTTCAACTGACATGGTCCCGAGTCCTGTCCATTGCACAGCACCTTAGTGACTGTAGCTTCCTTACTTCCACCTGAATGAAAAAACCATGGTCAATTTCTTTTTTGTTACCTTGTATCATAAACATAACATCAACCGTTCCAGAGTGCCCCTTTACAGCCAGCTGAATATCAAACACTAATTTTTCCAGGTGTCGCTTTCATTAGGATCAATGACGGCCTTCACTCTCTACAAACCGAGTTACTCCACCNGTCCCTGATTAGCCTGTGCGGACTGCACAGGCTTATCTTGGATGACACTTTACGCACAAGCATTTTGCCCAGTTTTCTCAGAACACGCCACAAATGTTTCACATGACCATAACTTGTGGAGATTTTTATCCCTTTGGATAAGGTCGCGCTCCTCGAGTCAATCTGCACCAGCAGCTCATGACATTTGACCATTTACTAGCTTATATTGTTAGTACCGGGCTAATACTCAGCTACTTTCTATATGGGCTCCACCATATAACTTGAAAGGAGCATTTCAGTGTGCAAGAAAATTATCCGAGTATAATGCTGCTTGACCCTATTACCAGTGTATAAGCATTTGAAGTCTAAAACTGTATTGGTGTTATTTTCACAATATTTTTAACCTTATTATCACAATAAGTTACTAGANCATGGTCCAAGATGCACTTTACAGAACTGCTGAAATGTGTCGTGTTCTGAGAAAACTGGGCAAAATGCTTGTGCGTAAATTGTCATCCCAGATTAGCCTGTGCAGTACGGACAAGCTAATCAGGGACGACAATTTCCGCTTTACGAAATTTTTGGTTTAAATGATGTCTCTTCTTAGCGAAAATCCAGTTTAGGCGGGAAGTGTCGTCCCGGATTAGCCTGTGCGAACTGCACAGGCTAATCTGGGATAACACTTTACGCACAAGCATTTTGCCCAGTTTTCTCAGAACACCCCACAAATGTTTCACATGACCATAACTTGTAGAGATTTCTATCCCTTTGGATAAGGTTGCGCTCCTCTAGAGTCAATCTGCACCAGCAGCTTATGACATTTGACAATTTACTAGCTTATATTGTTAGTACCGGGCTAAAACTCATCTACTTTCTATATGGGCTCCTCCATATAACTTGAAAGGACCATTTCAGTGTGCCAGAAAATTATCCAAGTATAATGCTGCTTGACCCTATTACCATTTAAGCATTTGAAGTCTTAAATTGTATTGGTGTAATTTTCACAATATTTTTACCCTTATTATCACAATAAGTAATTAGTATCTTTTCACTGAATTGAACTTTTTTTTACTTATGGTGAATCATTGTGAATCACACAGAAAACATCTAAGATAATGATACATTTCAAATTTGCATACATGTATGTGAGTGTGACCTTTTAAGGAGAATTAACAACCAATTAAATATATGGGTCAAAACTATTCTATCCATCAATGAGGTTTTGGAAAACCAATAAATTTTTAAATGACTTTTTTTTTTAAATAAGCCTATGCAAGCAAAAAAACAAGAGTAAAGATAAGATAACTCTAACTTGATTTGTAAAGCTATAATCTGCAAATACAAAAAATATCGAAAAATATTGTCAAACTTCCTACACCTCCCGCTTCAAAAAGACTTTTCTAAGTGAATTACATGTATTATTGGGCTATGAGAATGACTGGAAGTGTAATGGGCGGCGATTTTTTTCTTCTTTATAAACTTACGTACTGGTAAACTGTACATTCCTTAGAAAAGATTACCAATTTCCCTATTGCCATAACGAAAAAATCCCAAATACAAATATTTTTAAACTTCCGAAAAATACCACTGTCCGGAAAATACGGTAGCAGGCTTTTTCGGCCCAGTCCGAAAACTCATGTCTATTCGGCACCAAGCTTATTCAGCCCCAAATTGCCCAGGCTTATTCGGCCCTATATTAAAACACCTCTTACACCTTTTTCTTTAAACCTAATTGATTACAGCCGTTATAGATTGGCAGTCCGTTTGTTGAAAATTTATTTTGATTATAATTGATTAAAGGTGTTGATATTGAATACTTGGTTGATATGTTTTTGTTTTTTTTGTCGGTTTGATTGTTAAATATTGCTTTTGATTATGATTGATTAAAGGAAATTAATTAAACATCATTATCGTTTTACAAACTGTTACCAATTTATGTAATTGTGTAGTTGTGTCGGTTTTAAATTGAATCGAGTGTGGGTTCGTTCGTTAAATATTGCTTTTGATTAAAGGTGTAAATGATGAATATTTGTTTCACTTTGATATGTTCAAGCTTTTTTATGTTTGTCTGTTGTTTCACAGTTTTTAACGCAATTATTTCTCAAACTTAAAAAGTGTAAAGATTGTGTTCATTGGTATTTTTAATCCTTGTGCTATCTCTGTTATATTTAAGCTACTAGTTCTTTTATTGTGATGCGATATTGGATGTGATATTGAATGTTACCTTCAGTGTTAATCGTAAATAAATAAAACAAAAACAGTGTCATTGTTAGTGCTTGTGATTGAGAATTTGTGACGAAGGAGGCATGTTTATTTTGTCAAAAGGCGTTAGCTCGTTGCAGCCTGGCATCACGTGTGACGTCTGTGACAGTTGGCAGCATCGCACATGCAATACCGGTAAGTGTTTATGCAAACTATATTAAATATAATGACTACATTGAGCAAAGATGTTCGACAGTCCATCTTTTTTCCTATATAAGCTTGAATTTGAAAATATAATAACATAGTAAATTCAATAAAATGGTAATAATTTGCACATTTACAGATAATAATACTGTAATAAAAGTTATCCCATAGTTATAAAGAGTATCAACCAACATATTTGAAACAATTTATTCAAATAAAAAAATGGGCCTGAAAACCTTTTTAAAAAAGCCTGGTTCTCCAGCCGAATGAGCCTGAAAAAACAGGGTCGAAAAAGCTTGGTGCAGATAGAGCCGACACCCGAAAATACTCGCCTGACAATAAATTAATAGACATGGCTTTAAATTCTTTTTTACAAGTGTTCAGCTTAAAAATTCCCTATATTTATTAAATTATTAGATAATGTATCTAGCATGCTATGTATTACACCCTGGCCCTTTAAACCAGCACTTTGAATCTTCTGTCAATTCGTGGCTAGATCTTTTGCTATGCTATGGCCTACAGTCAAGTTACCATTACCGGGTCATTACCCATAGCGGGTCACCTTGATGTTCAAGAATGTGTATAGCGATTAATAGTTAACATTTTTAAATTATACTTTGCAAAAGGCATACTCAAGGCATTTTCTTCAAAACGCACTTGTTAAGTCGGAATCGGAGCATCCTTTCGCACAAAATTTCTTCGTGTTTTGCTGACATGTATATACGAATTTGTTTACTTCCGTTGTATTTCGAGAACGAGGTTAAACATTTGACGCGGCTACAATTCAACACACTGTTGGTAAGTAAGAAGTTTATGCATATAATTAAAGGTCATTAAGTAGTCGTTCTGCCCCCAAAAGACTATTTCAGTTTTGTTTCGTTTTTAAGATTTTGCACCACCATACAGGTAATGAAGAATTAGGGCAATAGCGGATCAAGCGTGTCATGTTTACATGAGTAAAAGGGGCTGTCTCAAACGTGTGTAAAGCCATCCGTTTATGTTACTGACATTAAATTTACTTGTGAAAGCTATATGGGCATTGTTAAATTTTATGTTATGCATACAATTTTATTGAATATAAGTTGCAATAATCCAAATCCAAGCTACTGATTATCCAGCTTTGAGCTGTACGTATGTACATTTATAAAAGCTCAAATTTCAAAGCATTCAAGAAGAACTTGGATAAACAAATACCATTATAAAGATAAAATGCAGTCTAGCAATGCTTCAAATGAAATGAAATTGTTTGAACTGTAAATTTGTTAATTAAAGTTAAAGCGTAGCCACTATTGAATTGACTGTATTAATAAAGAGAAATATTATTCACTAATCTTTGCTTAAATATTGTATTTTTTCCTTGTATGACTTTCTTGGTTTTTGCAGACAATGGGTCCAAAAAAGCGAAAACCTTTTGAAGTGGCAGCCCTTTCCAAGAGTCCGCGCAGAAATCGGCAAGAAAAGAAAGACATGTTGGATTCCCTATTCCTAATCAACGACTAAATTTTTTCTCCCTCTTTCTGATGTCTTTATATATATATATATATATATATATTTCATAATTAACACAATATATACTTATTGATGCTGTTAAAGAACTCAAATAGTAAACTCCCTGATCATCTTCCCCAAATAATGTCTTAATTGTTGTTTATTAAAACTTTTGTTTTGTGAAAGAACTTTTTGTGAACTATATGCTCACCCGTTGTCACTATGTATGTATAATGTATTATGCGTCCTCCAAAACAAAATAAAGATATGTTCTGTTCTGTAAAGCATGTTCCAATAAGTCATTTTGTCTAATATAATTATATTCTTGACGTTGTTTTTTTTCATGTGATCCCATTTTACATTTGATAGTTTTGTATTATGCGATGTGATTTAACGTTCTTGTGTTCAGTTGTTTTGTTTGCTACTGTTTTTATAAGTTTAGTAGTTTACTGATTTTTATGCCCCCGGTAGGGTGGCATATAGCAGTTGAACTGTCCGCCTGTCCGTCCGTCTGAAAACTTTAACATTGGTCATAACTTTTGCATTATTGAAGATAGCAACTTGATATTTGGCATGCATGTGTATCTCATGGAGCTGCACATTTTGAGTGGTGGAAGGTCAAGGTCAAAGGTAAAAAAAAATCAAAGCGGTGATTAGGGGGCATTGTGTTTCTGACAAACACATCTCTTGTTATTGTTTACTGTTAACATGATGATTTATCTGTGATCCCATTGATTATACTATATATTGTATGAAAATGTATGCAAATTTTATTGAATCTTCCAATAAATGATCTCAATTATTTGTTATCTTCATGTTTTCAATATTTATAAGATGTGATTCTAGCAATATACCTGTTTTATAAGATATTCATATATGTTGGATATATTAAAGAATTTCAACAGGTAATTCACACTGAAACAATATTATGTATCCTCAAATGAGCTAGCCTGTGGAGAAACTCACTTATTTTCTGTTAAAACAAAGCAGACCTATTGCTTATTCTTTTCAAAATCACATAGCATTGCAATTATTATTAAAGTTATGAAACTACAATTGGTGGATAAAATGGGCAAGTTGTTTGTTTGTTTTGAGGGATTAGTGTGTTTCTTAATAGTCAAGCCCAAACCGAGATATACCTATGCCTATTTTCACAGCTTGCAAGTTGTAAATACAAGATAAAACACTACATAATCACTTTATAAGCATTCACTGTTTATTAGCATATCAACATGATACAATGTTGTGTTGTCACAATAAATAAAAACTCAGCGCGTAAAGAATAGATACAAGATCACATTAAAAAAAAAAGTTACGAAAAATGAATATAATTTTAACATCATTAACGACAGGATAAACATTAAAAAACTAACTGGCAATCTTAATGCGTCATTATAAACAACGTAATTCATGTTTTTGACAGTTCAATTTGCGTTCGAGATGCCCCCTAAGTGGTTTTGATCACGTGACCCGCTATGGCCACAACCGGTCCGTTAATGCTCGAATTCCGCTGCGCAAAAAAAGTACCACAAAAAGTCATTGTCTGCATTTTAAAGCATATTTTTTGCTGGAACAGTAAGAAAAGGTAATATTTTATTAAACTGGTGTAAAAGAAGTCGCAAAACATGTATTGCTTTTCACCAGAACAACTTATTTTCGCTACTGACCCGGTAATGGTAACTTGACTGTATTTAAAAAAAAATGAAATAAAACAAAGATACATAATACTCACAGTCTTTGAACACAGCTAAAGTCGTTGTCGCCAAACAAATTAAAATAAATGCAAAGAAAACATTTGAGGTAGACATATTTGCTAAAGTCCCTTAAGATTTTAAAGTTTATTTCAATAGTTTCCAACGTTTGTTTACTCCTCAAAATCGCGTGATGTTATGGTCCGATACCTTCAAATTGAAGAATATATTCGGAATTCTTAAACCCTGAGCTACTTTTGTATACACAAAACTCTGGCTATTTTTTGTCGATAGAGCGCCGCCTATATATGAGGTCATTTCGTTTTGTGTTACGGTACGGTCCAAGTCCGCAAGTTATATATTTATTGTTTTACGTTCATTTTGTAACATATTCTTTACGTACAACATAAATTCCGGTCATGTGTTATAGGTCTTTGGTATTAACGGGTGGAAATTAAAACATGAAAAGATGAACAGTATTGTTTTAGCCTGTGTACACAACGAATTTTACAAGTAGTAAACATGTTTTACTCTAATTTTAAGCATATTACCCCACACAAAGACATCAATTAATAAAATATCAGCTATTATAGTTTGAGTTGTAAATATGTCTTTATATGCAAAATAACATAAGCATCGTTATATTCAATGATCTAAACAACATACAAATAATGTAAGTAAAGAGGAATTGCGCGTATACATTTTACCTCTAATATATATCAATATATATTATATAACGTTCAATTTGTTCCAAATATTAACTTAATGCATAAGCTCTTGTAATTTATAATATATAAAATTATATCAAATATTATATCTTCACAAATACCACAATAAACAGTACTCTTTGTACATTATATTCAAGATCATAGCTATTACTTATAAAACTCAAGTATGGGTCTGTAGACGCACCTTATCGTGCCGTGCAAGTGGGTGTCGACATCTCGTCGGCTAAATACCTCGTCTTGCACGTCTGGGAGGCCTTGAATCAAGCAGCAGCCCTCTGCGGCCTACGACTATTCGTTATGAGACGTACACATGATAGCTCCACCGCATGCATTGGAAACGAAATACTCCAGTAGAACCTTTCTGCTTATCTAGTCTAGCCGTTAAAACAACTCTTGAAATGTGAATTGCCGAGCAAACCTGATGTTACAAAGAGACTGCGATTAACATGCATAGAGTATGTTTAATTTGTTCAGCTACTACGGTTTTCCAGCACAAGTCTGCGCCATAATTCAATACTTCAGTAATACATTAAATAGCTGGAAAAAGCTTATTTAATTTAACCACTTTTTTGTGAACAAATTAGGAAGGAGTACTTGGAAACACCGTCACACACGCCCGGTCCTATCATATTGCAGCTTAATATGCGGGAATACCGTATACTCATGGAAGTACACACATTCTCAGACACTAACACTTTGTTCGGCCTGCATGGTTCATAAACAAACCATTTACTTCAACAAGAATAGCTAGGACTATAATTTCGACAAAAGTGGTCTAAGCTTAAATTCCTCCCTCAAATGTAACCTTTTTTTGCTGGTTCTCGACTACAGTGCGCAATTATATTTAATGCCGGAACCCAGTCAAGTATGGTCCGATGGTCAGGCTATAAAGAGCACATGACAAATCTCAAGCATTCAAGTCAAGGAACATGTGTTATTTAGGAACCGCACGATCAGTTTAAGACGTCGTGACAATATTCAAACTTGTATTGTGGAACAACGCCACAGATGGGGAATATTAAGGCACTCAAATAGACGTTGCTTTCCAATTCAGTACTTCAGGCAAAGTTTAAGGAATGTCTGGAAACTCGATTTCTATGCTCGGTCTGCCACTCAGTGGATTGGTCCACCACAAAATATATAATCTTTAATCTTTTCTCACTGGTGACTTAGCAGGGTTTACTGCACTGTCTCATCTGGATACTGGATCACCGCTGAGAACGGCTGCTGCACTGAGACCACAATGGGGTTCCAACACAGGGATATAATACAGGGACTTGGGTGGGGGTGGGGTAGGGAGGACAAAACGAAGGCTAAAATTGCGTCTTTAAATGTTCATGTATGTGTGTCAGGACTGGGGGTAATAGACTGTTCATAAGATTTGGCACATGTTCATAGTTGGCCACTAATACAGCTTTATTCATTTAAATTGAGTGTTGCTGACCTTTTAAGTGGAACAACTTAGAACATGGGCTTGTGTGCCGTTTCCACTTGACACTAAAGACGCGTTCTATTTCTAGACGAGTTTGTAAAACAGATTTATGGTGCCAACACACGTGCAACTCGTTGAAAAGTCACTTACTTTTATCTTCTTTTAAATCATTTATTTGAAAGCGATTACTGTAAGTCATGAAGTCAACTATTTATCAATACATATCTTTAAAATAACATTATTATGCTAGTGACTGGTAATATTGCGATACTTGCCGGAATAATTAATGTATTATATAACACACGTTTGATGGAAATGTGCACGCTAGATCTTCACATCATGCAACATGTATTGCATGTATCTACTTTTATAGTTAAGAGGTCTTTCCTCAAAGAGCCATCATATATGTGGCTCCAGTCAGTGTTTATTGGCATCTTCGCGCTTACGATTCTTTTCCTTTTAAAAAACATTCAATTTGCTTTGGTTTAGGGTGGAATGTTGTATCACATTCCGGAAAATCTATGTTTACATTTTTAACAATGCAGCCGTTAGAATTTATCTTTTTTATTTAGTATTCATCAATCAACATTTTTAATTTTATTTGTATTATATTGACTCGAATATGTTTCACGGACTTTGTAAAACGGTCGATGGCCTGTACATGGATAATCATATAATCCCGGATTATCCAGTTGATAAAAACCCAAACGTAGTTTAAACAAGGCGGATACAGAGAGGTAATTTCTTAACATGTGTAAATTTGTATTTTGAGTAAAAACGTCAAACATTTTACGGCTATAATGTCCTGTTGTCTATGTGCTATGTGTGTTTAATAACACTTCTCTTTATTGATGGAATTGATTGAAGAATATTTGGAAAGTTTGCAAACAGAGTATCTTAACGTGCTCGAACGTTTTTAAATCTCTCAACACAGCGTGATTCATTAGTGGCAAAGTATAATTTTTGTTAAAAGAACATCTCTATAATAATGTTTAATCATAGCAATGGGTAATATTAATGTTTATAGCTAAAAACTGTGAAAACCTGAAGTGGCAAGTGGATAATTCCTAACACACGTGTAATACGGTGTTGATAAATACGAACGCCACAAGAATAAACACCTTGCCGAATGCAAATTTAGTAAATTACATAATTTCTTCAAAGGTTATGTCTACCAATTGGAATAAAGAACGCCATTGATGTAGATCTACGTCGGTTAGTGCTGCTATATGTTCCTCTTGATATATGGCGCCACATTGAACACATTGTCATAAATTGGCCAACCTATTACGCTGTACAATGTAAATGATAATTTAATGTTGATATTGTTATATAATTGTCCAAATGGTCTTTTAGCACAAATAAAGGTCATGTATGTGTTTATTCATCAGGTTTTATGCCTAGGTAAGGTTTGTATCCGTTTGTGGAAGACATTTCAAGCAGTATATGTTTGATTATAAAAATCGAAATGACGTTTTAGATTAAAATATATAAATTTGTCCTGAGTGTTTGGCCTTGAATCTCTCAGTTTTACGTGTTCTACCATGAATGCTTAATGTAAAATCATACTCGTTTAAATAACTACTCGTGTGATAAATGGAGACAAATACCACAACAAATCACCTATATAAAAAGACAAAAGTATAAGAATAAAGGTCATACTGATTTTACCACCGTCATGTTCGTTAGGATTTAAATACTGGGTTTGAATTATCGGGGTACAGGCCGAGCATAGATGCTACGCATGGAAGCCATATGACATTAGTAATGCACCGTTAGTGCTTGCGCCAACAAACATTCGATCCTTTTTATAAGTGTCCGTAGATTTAGCACACGATTAGTCATACGTGATCGACGCATGAAATTACGCGTCCGGGTTACTGTCTATTGCGATTATTGCGGATAAAATCACATACGCCGTACGGACAGCGCATGTATTTCTCAAAAGTCACTATGAAACCTTGATTGAGACTTAACTTAAAATTGCCACTAATGCAGATTTACATTAAGCATGAGCAATTATTTCAACGATTGTAAATTAAAATATGGGTAAACGATGTAGTAATTGTAAAATTATTACTTTGTTGTTTGTACCGAATGCGTTTTAAGCCATATAACTTGGTCTAGAAATTGTCAAGATAAACATTCTGATCAAGATTGAGCCAAAATGGTCAAGAGTTTTTCTCCAAGATTTTACCAGGTGGCATATATTTCGGACACACGTGGTTCATATTTGAACTCGGCCTAGACATTATCAAGGTAAACATCCTGACAACATGTCATCAAGATTGGATTAAAACTTGACCTCCTGACTGTTAACGAGCTAAAAGTTTCCGACGCACGCCAAACGATGCTGGTCGCCAGACACCGAGTGATCACAAAAGCTCAACTTGAGCACTTCTGCTTAAAAGAAACTAAAAAGTTAGGCGTGTGAAATCCACCCGTGTCTGCGAAATTAATCAGATTATGGACACAGCATTTATTTCCGCAACTACTAGTTCATACATATCGTATTCAAGGGTTAACGGGGGGGGGGAGGCATCTACCGTTGGCTGAATACCGACCTGTACAACATTTATCTTTCGGGCATACTGAATTCTACATGTGTGTGTTCAATCCACATTCCTTTCTTTAATAAAAAGGCAATCACAGTTTGAATCGTGTTATAAAACTTCCTTCAAAATTATCTGCTTTCAGATAAGTAGACCGCAGCATGTGTATGACACATCCTCTTTATTGCACGTGTTCTTATCCAACAGCATAACGAGGACCGTACTTGAGAAAAAAAAACAGGAAATAAATACTTAATGTTCACCAACATGCACAGACTTTGGAATAGACGTTTAGTTTTTCATGTACATAGTATGTCAGCATTTCTGTGTTCTACATATAACATTAACGCAATGTATTAAGTAGATCAACTTCTTAACAGAAATTATGTTCTGTAAACGTATTTGAAACCACATCATATCTTTTGGTTGTACATTTTAGTAACTGACAAATACAAGAACATTCAAACAAGTTTGTGTGTAGTAACAATTTATTCATTGTATCAATAAGTAAATAAATACTTTACAATATACACAGAATCTACTACAACCCATTTAATAATCAGTATCTATATTATCAATAGTTTAACTTTTGTTTAAGTTTCCTTGAAGTCTAATTTTTCCGGATCTTCAGTACATAAAAATAAGTAATATATGCAAACAAGCTATTGCCAAGCAATGATGTCCCCTACCGGCTCCACCATTGTCAGATTTTTTTCTTTTTTTTTTGTAGTATTTGTTGCCATAGCAACCAAAATTCTTGACGTAGGAACAAAATGAAATGACGTGCATAATCTCCATATTGGCATCTGTCCATGTTTCAAGTTTCATGAAAAAATATGAAGAACTTTTAAAGTTATCGCAGGATCCAGAAAAGTGTGAAAGAAAGACAGACTGACGGACAGAGCGCAAACCATAAGTCTCCTCCGGTGAAACCGGTAGGGGACAATAACATACATGGTTTATCCTTAACAAGCTCTTTTGTTTACTCGTATAAAACAATCATAACATAGAAGACATGTATAAGACAGCATTCATACAAAAACATCAGAATATTAGGTCAGCACAAGATTGCTTTCCAAGTTTACATGACAACAGCTTAAAGGCCCTATAAAGGTGACAAATCCAATTATTATGCATATAAACTGGTCTAATTTTTACCGGATTTCAGTTACTCTTGCATAAAAAATGCTAATAACACAGCTTAGGTGCAACGTTGTCAAGAATTATGGAAGATATACCCGTTTCATTATTGGAAGAAATGTTTACAACGTTGCAACTAACGTTGTGTGTAGCCTCAAAGAGGTGACGTATGCTTAAAATAGCCGAAAGAAAATTCAATTTGAATTCTATTTTAAAAAACTTTTTACCAGCAGAAAGTAACTTATTAGATCACTACAAACGTTTTAACCAACTAGAAGAGACCTACTTTGATAGTGATACCGGAAAACGTTGAAAATTAACGATATATTTTTGGTGACCTGAGTCACTTTCACTTTCACTTTCCCGAGTAAACAGCGATGTGAATAAACTGATTGTCCGTAAACACAATTGACTTGAAGGACACTGTATTTTGAGCTCAAAACAAGATGTATTGCTCATTTTTTATGGTAATGTCCAATAGCATATATATCTTGTTTTTTTGATAACCTTTATAAATAAAATATGAAAAAAAAGTATTTAAAAATCGGTAAATAATTACGGATCGTCACCTTTAAAGGGCCTTTAACAACTGTATTCACTTTATGTAAGATCATGTGAGCTGGTATAGCAATGCACCTTATAGCTCTACCGAAAACGTAAACGGAATTTGGAATACAAAGCAGATCAAACAACCTGAGATAGTACCAACAATGCATTCTTGTTCTAAAAGAACTTATTTACAGTGTGGGGGATTAATAAGGTAGCAGGCTCTTTCGGCCCCAAGCTCTTTCGGCCCAGTCCGCAATTTAATAAATACAAATATTATGCTTTATAACACAAATAAATAAAAACACATGTAATAATAATTATATGTAAATATGTAATGTAATATAAAAAATATAATATTATACTAGTTTTTATACTATAATCTCAAATAGTTAACTGCTAAATTATCTAATAAAGGTTTGCTGTTTTTACAGTGTAAAAGAGCAGTGGCAATATTAAGGCACTTTTTAAAACATTCTTCCATATCGAGGTTTCTCTAGCTGACGATTGCTGCCGGAAACTCAATGCAAACTACGTCCGTGCCGGATGGGTCTTGGATCTCATATCGTACCACAAGGCGGAGCTGAAATAAAACATACTTTTCATACACCCTAGGATAGTGTTAAAAGATATTCTATGAGAGATCCTAAGAGACACTTAAGTTGAAAACTAAAAACTAAAAATAAATTATATTTGTAGGTTTCTGTAGATTAACGATTTTGAATCGTAAGTGTTCATGGAAAGTAGTATTTACTGTGACTTATTTAAAAGCATTTACTCTGAAGATCATAATTAGGTTAATGGAAAACAAGATGTTTTAATCAAGTTTGGCCTGGGTCGATCATCATAAAACCCTGAAAAATAAGGTACCAAAGTAGTCAAGTATGTTGCTTAAATTTCCTTTAACTTAACATATCTTCTCTTTGTAGCATAATGCGATGGAATAATAACGTACACAACTCGAAGAACTGTTCATTGAAGTTAATTTTGATAATTATCACGAACGCTTTCTAAAGTCCACAAAATATTTTAATTAACAAGATATATATGCGCAACACCAGAATCCTATCTCAACCGGAATCAGATGATTGTCCCGGGGATGTTCGGTTAGATGGTTTAAACTATATCAAATTAAAACTTACCTGACACAAATGATGATTTTCAATAAACGTCTTAATGGAAAGACCAATCCCTATTGTACAATAATATTTCGATGATTAAGGGTTGAACTATTGTATGTGTACCGTTACTAATACAGAAAATAAAACGGCGTGTTTCTTACCGAAGGATAGATACTCTTTACAGGCATGCTGGCCTTAAAGGTGTAGTTGTTATTTGGCGAGATTGGACATTTCTCCACTATGCCGTTGCAAGCATTCGTATCGGAAGGAGAAAAGGGAACTGGAACTCCACTCAAAATGCCGTGAACGACGCTGGTTAGCTGTGATTGGCTGGTTTCTGCAAATATATTGAGAGTCAGCGATGTTTTATTGCTCAATGGGGAAAAGTACCTTTACCAGCCCAATTGGGAAAAATAAGCGCGTAAAAACCTGAAATTTGGGAAATTCGCGTCGTGAAATCTTCAAATTGAAAATTTGTGTATTTGNAAAAAAAAAAAAAAAAAAAAAAAAAAAAAAAAAAAAACTTTTTTTTCAACCTTCAATTGGGAAATTTGTAATTTTTCCCAGATTGGGAAAGTGCCGTTTTCGGGTAAAGAGTAAACTTGTCTATTTTCAAGATTGTAAACATAACTACAAATCCCTAACCATAGGTGTTAAATATGGCGCTTTACACGTTTTAATAGAATAATCTTTGATCTTTTCTGAATGTGTTCATATCTGTTTTATATAGATTTAGTTATCATATGTTTTAACTTCAAATTGGGAAATAAGGCATGAAAATAGCACAGTGAAAGGGGCAATTTATTTGAACCAAATTTTAATCGTTGGAAACACGGCTGGTAGTAGAAAATATTTCTTCATAATTAACATTCGATACATGCGATGCTTTCTAAGTTTTTATCAAACTGTGAGACAGCGCGAGATTACTGTAGAAACACTTTGTACTGGCGAGTAATTAATTAAACATCTCACTGGTTTAATATACTACATGTAGTATACTGTGGACCTCAACTACGCGGCTTTTAGTTTAACTGTTTGCGAACAATTGTTAATATTTGAACTGATGGCAAAACCAATCTTTGGAACTCACTTGAAGTAAAATCTATCTCCAGTAAAGCGTCGGAACCCTTTTTCAACTGGCATGGTCCCGAGTCCTGTCCATTGCATAGCACCTTAGTGACTGTAGCTTCCTTACTTCCACCTGAATGGAAAGAAAATGGTGATTTTAAAACATATGTTACAAAACATTAACGGCTGTATATATGAATAACTCTAAACTTGTAATACATCATTTGTAAACGAAAATAATCGGGCTCGAAATAATTCATATTTATCAGTTCATATTGCTCACATACGCATTGGTATTCAAAATTACAAAGTTTCCTGATAGAATAGGTCAATTGTGCAAACGTATGATTAAATATGTAAATGATGGATAGTTCATACTCAACTAATATGGTAACAAACTACTTGTTTACATTGCACCTACACAGATCAGGAAGGAATTACTTACGAAATCATTGGAATTTAACAAACTTTTTCTATCATGTATAATACAGGGGCAATTTGACTTGGGAATTAAATGGACTTGTTCGCACTTGTAATTTTTTTAAATGTCATTTAATGTTTTTATTTACAATACTATACTATTTGGAATAGACTTAAATAAGTATAATAGCAAAAACAATATTGTTTTGATTTTGACCTTTGAGCTTTACGCACCTACTCGGAGACCGTTCGGGGTAACGGAAATGTAAGTAATACAGCGAAATTACACGAAGTTAACCTTAAAGTATAACATTAGTTCTAACATATAACAGTTCGGACAGCAGAGTGGTACAAGCGACAGCCTTTTAGTCTTAAGAACATTGGTTCGAGCCGCTAAGGAGACACACTTTTGTCTTTCATATATTTATATGTGTTATTACAATGGAGCTTAACCGTCGCTATGTTAAAATCTAGCAAAGTAATGCTTTTACTAATACACTTAAAAAATTCCCCCAATATGTGAACAAGTCCCTTAAGCAGATAGTTCTTTTCAAATATCGGAACACAACTCTTGTTTTAATTTTAAAGATTAATTTATTGTATGCATAATACTTTTAAAAACTAAGAATGGATGCATATTCTGCAGCACCATGTTTTAATTATATGAAATTCAGCTTTACAGTAACGGAATCCATACGAGTGGCGTAATTGTAAAGATTTTGTCAATGCCAATTTGTACCGATCAATTGTTTGTTGTCTAGTTTTGAAAATGTGTTTTTTTTTAAGCATATGCAAAAGCAAAAAAGAAAGTGTTCATGTATATCAAGATAAACAATACAATGTTCATGAAATCAAATCCTCGGTGAAAAAGAAACCATTTTAGGACTACTGTAGAGTAGAACTTGCAAAGTCTATCTTAGTGTTGCGAGCATTACAGACAGACAGACAGACAGACAGACAGACAGACAGACAGACAGACAGACAGACAGACAGACAGACAGACAGACAGACAGACAGACAGACAGACAGACAGACAGACAGACAGACAGACAGACAGACAGACAGACAGACAGACAGACAGACAGACAGACAGACAGACAGACAGACAGACAGACAGACAGACAGACAGACAGACAGACAGACAGACAGACAGACAGACAGACAGACAGACAGACAGACAGACAGACAGACAGACAGACAGACAGACAGACAGACAGACAGACAGACAGACAGACAGACAGACAGACAGACAGACAGACAGACAGACAGACAGACAGACAGACAGACAGACAGACAGACAGACAGACAGACAGACAGACAGACAGACAGACAGACAGACAGACAGACAGACAGACAGACAGACAGACAGACAGACAGACAGACAGACAGACAGACAGACAGACAGACAGACAGACAGACAGACAGACAGACAGACAGACAGACAGACAGACAGACAGACAGACAGACAGACAGACAGACAGACAGACAGACAGACAGACAGACAGACAGACAGACAGACAGACAGACAGACAGACAGACAGACAGACAGACAGACNCCTTTATTTAAATTTGCTATTGATGTAATGTTAAAAATTCAGGAGAATTTGATTCTTTTAAGGTGGGGGAAGTGTAATGTACATTTCACGTATTACATGTAAATATCATCCGAATTCATTCCTCATCCGAATAGCGGTGCACATTATTTTTGTTGTTCGCATTTTCTCTATACAGTGCACTGCATTTAGCAAGATAATGTTCGCCAAGATCTAAAATATTTATAAAAAAAAATATTTACCTTGTGTTTAGTCCATTATATGTTGTTTGTTGTGAGAATAATCCAACATAACTGAAATTCGTGCTATGTCAAAATCGTTTCAGCAAAGTATTGATGACGTCATTCGTAGGAATATGGTGGAGTGTCATTGTATGCATTTGACTTTCGAATAGGCTGTACAATTCTGATATTCACTTCTCTATTAGTTTAAAAAGATGATTTTTATTTTAACTTGCAAGCTGTTCATTCATGTTTATTGTTAAAACATAATAGTTTGCAGGGAACTATTTGAGACGCTGACTGCGTAAGAATTACTAAAGTTTTCATGCTGCAGCTTTTAATATTGTATTGTTGTACATGCATATTAAAATCTTTTTACGATGATTGTCGATTCATTATAATTAGAATTATATTCTTGTTTACATGTTGCCGCATTACTTCCATATATGCTGCAGGATGCTGCACGAATATGATTGGCTGCAGCCAAGTCTTTGGCTGCTGCAAAATCTGCAACATCCGAAGGGTATATAAGGAGGTTCTGCGCTCAGTTTTGACAACAGTTGCCAACAACACACATCACTGTTCGTGACCTCCAAAAAGTAAGAAACAAACATTCAATAATTCTAAAATAACAGTAAAGTCACGAATTAAACTTATGAAGGCATTTTGGTCATTTGTGTAACTTAAACTACTAAGAGAGTTAATTTTTGTTATCTTAAATAAGTACTGTTTAAGAAGTTAAGAAGTTAAGAACTATTTTATGAGAACAACTATTCACGACACAGAGCAACTGTTCGTCAAACGCTAGATCTGGTAATTTATTTGTTAATATAGTATTATTGTATTGTAAAGTATTTTTCATGCACTAACGAATAAAAAGATATAATTTCGAAACTTTATGCGACTCCGTCATCCTAAGAGTTTGTTGCTTGACTCAAACTCATATCAACATCGAGTAAGAAAAGCGTATCTAAGCGAAACTAAATATGTAAGGTAGCTTACAGTAAACATAAAATCTGGTTATCATTTAACGGACAGATGGTCGCCAAGAATTACAAGGGCGAAGGACAAAAATTACTAATACATATAAGCGTACGGCACACAATCAATCACAATCCGTTGTGATGCTGGAAATTATGAAGTACTGAGTCATCTGTCAAGACGGTTCTGTAATGATTTTGAGTAATAAAGGTATGCAATTGCCCTCACCTATGTGAAGCTGTGAAGTGTTATATGAGACGCGCTCTGGGAAAACCGGGCTTAACGCATGATCGTACATTATCGTAACAGTTAGCACAGGATTCAGGGACGACTTTTTTCCGCCTTGACTGGATTAAGAAGATACTTCTTTTTAACAAAAAAAATACCAGCGGAAAGTTTCTACCCTGATCAACCAGTGCGGATAACACATGCTAATATGGGGCGATACTTTGCGCACGTGCATTAAGCCCGGTTTTCATACAGCGCGGTTCGTATGAAAGTGTCGATATCATAACAAGTCCCTAAGAATTTCAGTTCATCAAATTAAAACTGCTTAATAATTACTACATGATAGGAGACGCCTTTCAAAAGCAGGGCATGTGTGAAATGCCTTCTCAAATAATTGTGTCTGACACATGTAGTTAATCGTGCAAGTTCAACCGTTCAGAAATATACACGGGGGACATTGCTCTTGCATTACAACATCTTAACGTATTTGAACACGAATGCACGGCGAATTACCGAACCTATTGCGGAATTAAAAGAAAAATATTTGGCTCCAAAAAGCTTGTTGACTTAGATCAATCAACTTGGCGTGACTCAATATATTGAAACCAACGTCGCGGGTTGGTACACACTCCATTTCGCGCATCAACGTTAAATACGATTTAAAAACCAGAAACAATTCATTATCGATATGTATTCATTTTAGTTCCAATATCATAATAAATGTTATCATTTTGAAATCAGCAACTTTATAAGCTTAAATTGAGTATTTCGTACCCGACAATATTCTCGCGTATAATTGTATCGATATTTTTCCTCTCGAACATGTAGTAACAACTCTCGAACATGTAGTAACAACTCTCGAAGATGTAGTAACAACTCTGACAGTGCGGTCTCGAACATGTAGTAACAACTCTGACAGTGCGGTTGATGTTTTCTCTCGAACATGTAGTAACAACTCTGTCAGTGCGGTTGATGTTTTCTCTCGAACATGTAGCAACAACTCTCGAACATGTAGTAACAACTCTGACAGTGCGGTTGTATAAGCATTCAAAATGAAGAATGTCGTGCAAAAATGCTCCATTGAAATAGGTGCAAAAGAAATGTCTTTCTCTAGCTTGCGTTGCGACTCAAAATATATAATAAACACTGTAAATGTCGAATGCCCACAAAACTACGATCTTGGCATTCAAATTATGGGACAACAGACAAGTTCTATTCATTCACTGAAAAACTGAAAATAAACCATAAATGTTACTCAGTAATACTGAAGAAAGAGTTATAATAGCTGTACTCTGTACTGCCTCTCAGTTTTCTTTAATTTCTTTATCATTAAATGCAATTCTGTTAGATTTCCTTCTATGCTTTAAAAGAAATTATCACAAAATTGTATCTATTGAATACCTAGCAAGTGATGCTCCACTCATTAAAATAAATGAAGGACAATAACTCTGTAAAACGTATTAACCTTTATCTCAATTTCTCTAAAAAAGGGGAAAGGTTTTATTTAAATATCTTTCATACTAATTGAGTTATGCTCCTTACAATAACATTGAATAAAGGGTAATCACTCTGTAAATGCTTAGATGCTAGTTATGATCCGTGTACTATGCATGTCCCCTCAAAGCCATCTGTCATTACATGAAGTTTCAAATGAAACACTTCAATACTTCCTGCACAAGAAACAAATTGCATATGCCTGACATCCATATATGAGTAGACTAATTAAACACGACGCGCCATATATTTATAGATACTAACATATCCGTCGGAATACTTGCCATATACTATAATTCATTTCAATAATCGTAGTAAGCAGTAACTTGGATGACATTCAAGCTATCCGCACTAATATGCCAACTACTCGTCTGATCAAAGGGTATTTTGCCAAAGGTTTCCAGTCAGTTGTCATGTCTTACACTATGCATTTAATACATGTATATCGAAGAATCTATATACGCACGGGACAATCACCACATATTTAAAACAAATTAAGCAATTGAAAATATTCAACTAACAGCAAAACTTTGGAATTACTCAAGAAATTCCGATATTATAAGACGTCGTTGATCATTTTGCCGTCTCTCCTCTTCTTGATAAAATTATCTTAATATATTCATTGAATATTGTGGACAAACTTTCCCGGAAAACTGTCTGTGATTTCGCATTATCTTACTGTATAATATGTGTTGTTGTTGTTAAATAACCGGAAGTCACAATATTGTACTAAACATTGTACTTTGTTATATTGCCCTTATTGTATTTGTTATTTACTTGGGTGAAAATACACGTTCTGTTCTATTTGTTTCGTGCACTTCGCATTCAGTTCCTTGCGCTCACTTATACGACCCGATACCGCTCTCTGAAGTCTATTTTTACCGCTCGGACGATATTATGGCCTCCATCTATTTTCCAAGAATTGCGTCTAATTGTTTAACGCATTGGGAAGTCGGAAAATTACTAACAAGAAACGGAGCATTCAATTAACTGTCGGTATTAAAGTCGTTAATACCATCACCTCATTTCCCAGTCGGTTGTTATTCTGACAATACGCTCCATTCCATTAGAGGAACTGTCTCGCTTAATTGCTATATATTTATTTTGGTAGCTACCTAATTAAACCGATTAGTATTCTCGCCTTAGAAGGGTGTTATTTTCTACATTGACAAATACAAGGGCCTGTGCAATTTGCAAACGATTGAGAGTAACGATGATCACATGCTGCCAAACATTCTATGAAGTTGATATGTGCTAATGCAACAGTGTCAGACATAAATGAACACCAGACACACACCAACAATAATAGCTGCGCTCACAGTTATCACTCCGTTACGTGCTTTAAAAAATGATAACAATTGTGTCGCGTTCTGAGAAAACTGGGCATAATGCATGTGCGTAAAGTGTCGTCCCATATTAGGCTGTGCAGTCCACACAGGCTAATCTGGGACGACACTTTCCGCCTAAACTGGATTTTCGCTAAGAAGAGACATTATTTAAATGAAACATTCCATAAAAGCGGCAATTGTCGTCCCTGATTAGCCTGTGCGAACTGCACAGGCTAATCTGGGATGACAATTGACGCACAAGTATTGTGCCAAGTTTTCTCAGAACTCGACACAATTAAGGTTCATGTGGGTGTGAAGGAATGCATATCATAATTGTGTTTCAGCAATTGTTGACGTTTCAAATGAGGTTATTATTGAAGAAAAATAGTTTGAGTGGCCAAAAATAGTGTATATCTCAATAGAACAAATTAGTTACACATGTGATAAATAGTGTGTTCCACCTTTGAAGGGACCTTTTCACGTTTTGGTAAATTGACAAAATTGAAAACAAATGTTTCAGATTCGCAAATTTTCGTTGTAGTTATGATATTTGTGAGGAAACATTAATACTGAACATTTACCATGTTCTGAAATATCCATTATATGCATCGTTTGATGATTTAAAAACCTAAAAATTATAAAGCGTTGCAACGCGATTGAATAATTTGGGGAGTTCTGTTGTTCTATTGTTATCGTTATATTTTGTGACACTACGAGTATTGCTTATGTAATGTATAAAATACACTTCTCGCTGTATGAGCACGTATAGCCGAGTGGACTCAATGTTAAATTTTACTCAAGGGGTCAGTGGTTCGAGCCAAGTTCCGGAGTACTTGTTTTTCTTTCTTTAATTTATTCTTGTGTTTTACTGGAGCTTTTGAGAATTGCACAAAGACCAAAAACAATGGAATTTAAAAAAATATATATGTGAAGAAATAATTCATAATCTATATGTATTGTATTATCAAACTTCTTAATATAACTATAGATAATTCGAAATGCAAACTTTCAAAACTTTTCCGTACTATATAAATAAAAAGTACAACCGGAAGTGTACTTAGTGTGTTCGAGAACGTACATATTCAGAAACCAAAAATAAAATTTTGAACAGTTAAATAACTTTAAATATAACCAACTTAATAAGTATTCGACTTCATTAAGCTTCATTTGCATCTCCTTGCATAAAACCGTTTAAATGGCCATTGAATCGTGTCTCCGTGTGTATATGACTACTTGATCGTTGCCTAGGTGCCATAGACAGCACGTCTGGACAAACGTGCCAATTTATGACGTCTGACGCATGACTTCTTACATGCCAAAGACTTCCTTGCGTGACTCCTATCAGTCTTACATGCCAAAGACTCCCTTGCGTGACTCCTATCAGTCTTACATGCTAAAGACTCCCTTGCGTGACTCCTATCAGTCTTACATGCCAAAGACTCCCTTGCGTGACTCCTATCAGTCTTACANGGTTTCATGCATAAGGTTTAGTGCATAGGGTTTGATGCCTATGGTTTCATGCATGGTGTTTCATGCATAGGGTTTCATGCATGGTGTTTAGTACATAGGGTTTAGTGTGTGTGGTTTTGTGTATGATGTTTGAGATAAAGGTTTAAATGCCCATCATTTTTGTGTATAATGTGAGTTCATACTAACAGTTTCATGGTAAAAGATTCGAACTTGAGGGTTCCTGGTCGAGTTTTATCAGAGAGAAATCAGGGTAGTAGTTTGGGGAGATAGGTTTTGATTATGTTTGTACTGTTCAGAGTAGTTTAGTATCGTATAATTATCGTTGTTATTTTTGTTTGTTTGCAATTAACTTGGCAAGGTAGCCACGAGGAAAAATTCATTATAACCATTCTGTATGATTCGTCCAGTGAGCTAGCCGTTGTTGTATATATATATAAGGGACGGATCGTTACAACAGTAAATGCTGCTTTTCCTAGATGTCTGTGAAGATGTTTTTACTGGCTGCACGCGTCCGATTTATTTATTATCACATATGTTCAACAACTCCATAGTAAAATGTTTAAGTTAGCCATATCTGGTGGCTTGATAAACAAATTCTCAAAGATAACATTCCTTACCAGTACTGAGCTAATTGTTCTGTAAAAATGATCATTCTATTTTTTTATCTACTTAAGTTTCATTTTTATTATGTGGATGTTATGTATTATGGGAGATAGGTTTTGATTATGTTTGTACTGTTCAGAGTAGTTTAGTATCGTATAATTATCGTTGTTATTTTTGTTTGTTTCCAATCAACTTGGCAAGGTAGCCACGAGAAAACGCTTGCGTTATCTATGAGCTAATTGTTCTGTAAAAATGATCATTCTATTTTTTATTTACTTAAGTTTCATTTTTATTATGTCTTTGTGTCAATATTTTACATGTCAGCCTGATGATTGGTGCCTATTTGGTGTAGTTTGCAGTACAATTACAAAATGCAGTATAGGATGTACTTTGCCTGATTGTTAAGAAACGTTACTTGTACGATTTATGCCGATAAAATATAGACAATACGTGTAACTGTGAGGGAAAATTCATTAAAATGTTATAAACTGAAAATAATATATCGGTGTGCGAAAATAAAGCGACCAAAATGGACGTTATCTATTAAATTTGATTTTTTTTAATTAATTGATTTTTGTCATGTGGACCCATCTCAATGTTACAAGTTTTACTCTTTTTGGAACAACAATATGGTTATTTTTAGAACAGGTATGTTTAGTTACACATGTTAGAGTAAACAAATGTCATATGCTTGACTTATTATATTGGGAAAGCACAGGGGCAAATATAATAACATATACCGTGTTATTCATTAATTGGCGACCATTTCTAGTAAAAGATTTTCCGTGTCTCACAAAATGTCCATGAGAAATGTTCTTTTTAAAGATAATTTTATGTGTATATTTTATATGTGTTTTATTTTGAACAGCATACCTATGTCAAATCCCATGTTAGAAAGCTACGATGAAAACATGTATGGTTTCATTTAAAACAATGTTGTTAAACCAAAGGCGCCTCATTTGCAAATACAGATTTTCCACTGCCTCAAAGCATTGTCGTAAGTTCGTAAAATTTAAGTATTCAAAATATGTAGTGGCAGCATTTGCTAATTAATTGAGCGCGGAATAAATGTGCATTTAAACTATATCAAAGTCTCTAAAGGTCCCCCTTGACAATATACTATTAATCGTAATTAATAAGTTTAACTATCGCTGGAATTAATCTGTACATTATGCTAGGAGCAGGATTGTGTTCTTGATTTGGACGAGTATTTTTGTGTGTGTCGTTAGCGGCGGTTTCTCAAATTAAGTTCTCTGCAGGTTTGATGAAAGTATGATAAATACACGGTTTATGGTACACCATGGATCTAGTCATAAAGTTCTTGTGGCATGCACATTTGTGTTCTTTGTCGTCATATGCAAGCTCATACTTTTATATTCTGTAAACATTTCTTATTGTGAATATCTTGTTTCTAACGATACGAAGTAATAAAGCCAATTTAATGTATGGAACCGGCGAAAACAATACAAATACAAGTCTATTTAACCGTTTAGACTTGTTTTATAGAGAGTTAACTACTATGAACAGCGACACCTGTCCATCTAAATATTTATGTTTTAAAACTCCTGTTGAAAAACTTTCAATGATTTTCAATGACCGTTCCGAGACAGTAATCCCAGCATACATCATTTTATGCCGATTTTTTTTGTTTATGGTATGACAATATTGTATAGGCCGGTGGATATTAAGTTGTCAATGAGTGTATTTACATATGAGATTGTATTTGTATTGGTAAACACATACACATTGCTACGTAATCCATTCGATAATTCGTTAACGGTTGGACAAACAACTGCAAGGCATGGTAATACATGTACATTTATGTTTACTAGTTAATTGGTCATTTGCAATAGATAGTAAAGACGATCGGAGGTTAACGAGATGTTATATTCTTATAATTTCTATGAAATTTCCTTTTTTCTTTTTGTTTCCTCAAATCAGTAGTGTATTACGTCAAAAGTATCCAATGAGGTGTGTTCACACTAAACGACTGAGACATCTGGTCTCAATTTGAAACCATTTATAAAGAATGTCTGGTTATGGTTATATAAGAATAGATGGTATAGCCACGTTGATAATGTTGCAAACGATTATTTTTACAACGGTATACTCTAATGATGGTTAAAAACAACTAAGTGATCATTAGATGCAATTCATAAAGGAATTCAAACTCTTTGAAATGACTTCAGAGAGAGTTAAACGATCTTAGTTTAAAATTAAAACATTATAACGGTATATTTTAATAAACATAACTTTGCATAAATATAGTGATCATAAATGCTAACAAGCATACAGAAACGCACAGACAGACAGACAAACAGACAAAGAGACAGACAGACGGATAGACAGACAGACAGACAGACAGACAGACAGACAGACAGACAGACANATTGTGCTTAATAGCTTAAAGTCTATAAAAAATATTATCTGCTATTTCAATATTTACTGAAAAACCTATATGTAGTAATGACATTAACATATATGTATATATGTATAATTTATTTTGACTTAACACACACTAATGGCAATGCTGATTATGACAAGATCCTTTATGGTAATAAAGTATGTTCAAGCAAAGCTTAAATTGATATACAAATTTTCTGCCATAACACACTATTATATTCATCATATTTCAGGCAAAATAGCAATCAAACAGACATCACTTATTAAAGGGACTTGTTCAAAGTTTTTCAAAATGACAATTACGAAAATTATCATAGATTCAAAAAATCATTTATGTATTATTTATATTCAAATGAGCAAAATAAAACTCATGGCTAACCCTTTGAGCGCTGGGACCGGATTTTGAAGGCTTTTGCAAACAGTTTGGATCCAGATGAGACGCCACAAAACGTGGCGTCTCATCAGGATCCAAACTGTTTGCTATTCTGATAATATTCTTTGAAAAAAAACGAAGAAAATGCTAATTTTAGAAATTCAGCAGACAACATTTTATCAGACGACAAATTTCCCAGCATGGAAAGGGTTAATATGAATGAAAGGAATGATTTTGGAAGTCATATGAATTGAGATAATTTACAGAACATCTGAAAAACCAATGCATACACAATGTTGATGGAAATCATGTGTAAACGTGTTATATAATTGGACCAAATTAATTAAGGACATTGACAGCAAAACATATGGGAGAAAACTTTATTTGCTTATTGTATGCAAAAACAACAGTTATTTCCCTAAAAATTTAGAACGTTTACAAAAATTGTTCTGTCTAGGGACAAAAAAATCCTTTTGGTTTGATACTTAAATTCGTTAACAAAATGTTTTGATAAGTATTCCACATAATAAATAAAATACTTATACAATGCATAACAAATTGGATTATATCATATGTGAATTTGCTGCAGCGATTGAACTGTGTTGGGATTGTTTATAGCAACTAATCAAAATTAATATAACAAATAATGCACATAAAATTCCTAGCAAAAACAAAATAATAGGAATTAAAAGTTCAGTCACCAACAGTCTAAAGTACCCATGTAAATATCAATGCAATAATAAAAAAAAAACAAAAAAAAAACAACAACAACAAACAGCAGATGCGTAACATGTTAGCAAAAAGAAAAAAAAAAATACAAGGTTACTATTGTCATTTCAAGTTTGACATAGATTCAATTATCTCACCTTGAAAAGTCTAAAAAAACAATGCACAGGCAGCTTTCTTTTATTACTATCACATCAATACCAAAAATTAGATAGCAAAAAAAAAGATAGCACACTTCTCCAGATATATCACTGATGCACACTTAAACATGATTACTAAAATTTAAGAATAAGTAGTGAAATAAATGAAATTTGTGTTGCCTTGCCTACATTATACTGGGCTACCAGGTGTCTTGGCACTAAATGAACAACCCTCGTGTCTGTGTGTGGCACTCTGCAGTAGTGAAATAAATTAAACTTTTCTTGACTTTCTCCATACATTATACTGGGCTTCCAGGCTTCTTGGCACTAAATGAACAACCCTCGTGTCTGTGTCTGGCACTCTGCAGTATTCGCTGCCGTGTTGCCAATCTGGCTTCTTGCTCCGTTAGTTTGTGACCAGCCCACATTGCCTGGTTAGTAGGCGAACTGCTGGGAGATATCTGGTCCATACTGGTATGACTAGCACTCATAGAGCAGGAGGGGCCTTCAGAAAACTCTGAATCATGAACATTTTCACATTCCTTTCCACAGTTTTGTCCAGACTCACTTTCTATCACTTCAGCAGGCTCCCTAAATTGCACCTTGTATTTCTGCTTTTCTTTGGTACTAGCACCTGAGGTTAAGGCTACAGAATGTTTCAAACAACTGGAACTTGACTGGGGAACAGGTGGAGATGACACTAAAATCTGATCTTGCTCTAAAAATTGTATTGAATTATCATAACTTGACGTTCTAACAACACGAGTTTTTGTATTACATGTACTATCATCATGAAAACTATCTGGAGTGGAATCATTTTCTACTTCACTGTCATTAACAGTCTTGCTGGCAGTTTTCTCCTTGGGTTCATAATCTTTGGGTTCATTGTAAGTAGTTGTGTCTAGTTTGTACAAGGCAGACTCATGCTGCCGTGCTGGAACCTGGGGCTTTTTCAACATCAAGGGATCAATCATTTGACTTAAATTAACTGCAGATGTAAGATCTGTATCGGTGGTTGCTGGTGGAGACTTGACATGACTGTCAACTTTCTGTGGAGAAAACAAAAAACTAAATATTGGAAGTGATGTTATACCACTGGTATCTGATAAACTATGTTTGACAAGTCGGTACAAAACGTCCAATATTAATGCAGTTGATTGGTCAATAACAGATTTTAATGAGTAAAATATAGGTTTAAAGTTTTGAAAAATATTTTTTTTACATGAATGTTTTTAATTTTTAGCTGAAAAGCCAATCTATTTTTTTTTTCAACCAATGTATGTTATGGTAATTTTTTTTTCAGAATTTACAAAATAAATAAACTTTTTCTTTGTGTGATAGAATGTGTCCTTTAAAAAAGTATGGATGCACAAAAGCCCAATTTATTTGTATGGACATGGACTGATACACATGCCAGTGGTAAACCTGTAGTCCGTGCAAAAGAATCATTAATATTTCAAGATTGTAAACCTGTATGCCTTAATATTATTTGAAATGGATCAATGTTTTCTGACATTATGTGAAACTTACAGTTTTGTATACAAATTTAAACAGGAAGTCATAAATAACCTTACTTTTTAGTGGGCTAATTGTAAGTTTCTTTTAGTTACAATTTGTTTACTCTAGAAAAGCAGTTTGACAAATATTCTTGATATTTAACAATTTCAATTCAATTTTGAACTAAAGTTAGATTTAATTTAAGACTTTTGTTTAGATGTCAGTTAAGATTTCAATTAAGAGCTTTGCAGATATGATCCTTGCTCAGTGGAAAACTGAGCTCAATGCATGTGCTTAACCCTTTGCATGCTGGGAAATTTGTCGTCTGCTAAAATGTCATCTGCTGAATTTCTTAGATCATCATTTTCTTCACTTTTTTTCAAAGACCACTATCAGAATAGCAAACAGTTTGGATCCTGATGAGACGCCACGTTCTGTGGCGTCTCATCTGGATCCAAACTGTTTGCAAAGGCCTTAAAAATCCGGTTCCAGCGCTCAAAGGGTTAAAGTGTCACCCCTTATTAGCCTGTGCAGTCCGCATAGATTAATCAGGGACGACACTTTCCGTTTTTATGTTATTTTTTGTTTAAAGGGGGTCTCTTCTTAGAGAAAATCCAGTGTAAGTGGAAAGTGTTTTCCCTGATTAGCCTGTGTGGATTGCACAGGCTAATCTGGGACAACACTTTACGCACATGCATTAAGCCCCGTTTTCTCAAAGCGCCGTCATGTGACATCAGCCATGAAGCAGCCACAGTGGCAGCTGCAGCCTACCTTCAGAGCCTGTCTCCTCTGGAACTCCAGGCGTGCCATCTCCAGCTTGACGGACTGGGGCTGACTGGGAATGGCGTACGTAACACACATCTTCAACACCAGGATCACATGCTGGTAGGAGAGCGAGAACAATGGTTAAGTCTCTTTACCACATTAGACACTATTGTTTAAACTAAAAATATGGACCAATTAGAATGCTTGCAACTTTTTAGCATAAATGTTCATTGGTATAATCAAGGTGTGTGTGTGTGTGCAAAAATCATTTTCTACAAAGAATTATATTAAAGGGAGAAAAAAAAAATCCTATAAAAATACATTTTTGTATCTTATTTATAAAACAGTAGCATTTTAAGTACACAGGATTTATCTTTTTTCATGAAATTAGCGTACAAACTTCCAAGGAGTAAATATTTTCAGTCAATAACATATTAGCAAACTGGCAAAAGACCAAAATCCTTTGATTACATGAGCCTTGCTCTACGCAGTTCGCGCAGGCTTATCAGGGACAACACTTGCTCTACGCAGTTCGCGCAGGCTTATCAGGGACAACACTTTCTACTTTTAAGGAATGTTTAATTTAAAGGAAATCACTTTTAAACAAAAATCCAGTTTAGACAGAAAGTGTTGTCCCTGCTAAGCCTGAGCAGTCTTTACAGGCCAATCTGGGACAACATTTAACGCACATGCATTAATCCCCGTTTTCCCATAAAGAGGCTCATGTTTACACAACTGACAACTACTGGTTCCCACCTCAAGTACAATGATCACAATGATGGTGGAGGAGGTGTCCAGGCCGGGAGCCATGCGGTCCATCTGACCGGACACACCAATGAGGGCACTGTTCACAAGGACCGCTATCACTCCCATCACTACCAAGGCATCCTTGGATAAAGGGTGCAAAAAAGTAACATTGGTGTGGTATTTGTATTTGCTTGTCAAGATTTCTGTTTTTGCAAGTGGTATTTGTGTTATTGTTTGCTACAATGTTAATATTTCTTGTGATGCAAACTTGTTAAAGTGGATTTCATTTCCATTTTGACCTTTTTTTTCAAATACACGACAATTTACCCTTATAGGCAATATTTATTGCCATTAATAGTCATAAGTACAAACATATCACTTAAAAAGTATCAAACATGTAAACATGTCAAACTACAAATATTATGGTACGGTAAACAAACCATGTTTATATTACGATAAATATTTCTTCTTATCTGAAGAAAATATTTAAATAGGTTAAATCCGATCAAAATTTCAGATTAATTAATGTCATGATATCAATTATGGAACATAAGCCACTAAGAAAAAGAATCTACCTGCCAGATGCCAATATCCTGCACCCTCCTACTGAACGGTCTCTGATGGTTGATACACAGTTTGAAGGCGTCACTGCGTATCTCTATCACATTGTTGAGCAAGGCACAGAGGGCGGCCAGGGGGAAGGCGGAGGAGAACAGGATCACGTAGCCATACTGGATGAACAGCTCCAGGTAATCATCAAACGTGTCCTCATACTGTGGGGATAAACAACACACAGCGAGGGTAATAACATGATAGTCAAGATGGCAACTTCCATGCTAAGACAGGTATTTTTCGCCGTTTTATACCGTTTATTACTTGTATTAATTTTTTTAATGCCGCTCACTTTCCAGCCATATCAGCAAGAAGGTAACTTGCCTTTATTTTGTATTAATATTCGCTCTATATCTCGACATTACTAGCTGCAAAATTTCTTAGCGGCATGACCTAATAACAGCTCCACTACGAAAATTTGCACAGGAATAGTTTATAAAATATCTTACTCGCTTCTTGTCAAGGTATGAATTGCCATGCAACCAATGAAACAATAACACAGTTGTTAAACAGTAACATTTGTGCATTATTCAATTTTTGTCAATACATTATCTGGTTATTTGAAAGTATATTTTCAGACTTTAATATAAGGGTTTTTAAATGTCATGTTACATTTTATATTTATGACAGGGTTTTAAAATGTCCTGTAATATTTTATCAATTGCCAGGTGGTCATTATTAATGAAAATGAACTGTTGAAAGCCAGTGCTCATATGGTATATAACAGAATATATAACTGTGGGTTTACACAATGGACAGATATAGAAATCTATACAATATGCAAGTGGCTTTCACCATATAGGTCAGTTAAAACAAATAGTACCTTTTTCATGGTGCTTTCGATTTCAGCTTGGGTAAGAACGAGTTCTGATGTCTGTTGGTCCTCACTCTTGGAATTGGGAACATCAACTTCACCCTCCTGTTCCTTTTCAGGCGAGTTGCTCTTTGCTGTCATGTCTATGGTCCAATAAAATGGTTTGGTATATTTATATATTAAATATTATATCTCACATATAATGTTATCATCTTTTCTTTTGCATATATAGAAAATAAAAAATAAAGCAATTAGGCACTTATTCGTGTTAATACCCACTCAGCTGTAGTGGTGTGTAATCCTAGCATGTGGTTCTTTAATATAAATTATGATTGTTCTATAACATGTATCATCAAAATGTATGCATCAATATTTATGGATTTGTTTCCTATTAATAATTAACCCTTTGCATGCTGGGAAATTTGTCGTCTGCTAAAATGTTGTCTGCTGAATTTTTAAAATTAGCATTTTTTTCGATTTTTTTTTAAAGAATACTATCAGAATAGCAAACAGTTTGGATCCTGATGAGACGCCACGTTCTGTGGCGTCTCATCTGGATCCAAACTGTTTGCAAAAGTCTTCAAAATCCGGTTCCAGCGCTCAAAGGGTTAACTAGCGCTTGTTCACAAGCAATTCTTATATCCCACATCACTTTTTTTCAGCTTTGATCAAGGGCCAATAACTCAGAAACATGTGGCACATATGATATCAAACATATTTGTCCAAATATATTGCAACCCCATTTTCATAATTAGTCAGTATTTTGATTTGTGTCACAGGTGCTTGTCTGACAGCCATATTATAAAATTGTGACTGTTTAAAGAGACTTGTAACAGATTTTTTTATTTGTGAAATATGTCATTAAATATGTTTACTAACAATTCTATAATGTTTTGAATAGTTTTTACAAATAATATGAGCAGAAAAAAAAGTTGAATAAAAGTTATGCCTTCCAAGGGATTTGGAACCCATTACATTTGATAGCAAAAGCTAATGGGCAAACACTGCACAATGCAGGCTGTATTATTCATCATTAAATAAATGAACGTTATGGTAGTACAAATTTCCAAATTATCCAGGAAAAGCATTAAAAATGCTTTATTATTCTTACAGTTTGAATGATGACTATCTATTCATGAACCAATATTTTTAACGTTTTTCTTAGTTAGGAGTGTTATTTTGCTTGTTTCAACATAATGTTTACATTCTTTTTTAAATCTATGACAATTCTTTTGAAAATCGTCACTTAACCAAACTGTGAACAAAGCCCTTAAATACACTACAATGTGTGGATCTAAGTTTGTCACAGCAATCAGTCGATTTGTGTACGTGTGGGATAAATAGTTGCATTGTCCCCATTTATTTTCCTGCAACTGGTCAAAACATATCAATACTTGCAATTTATTTGCAGAAAGGAGCGAGAATGAAAAACATGGAACTAAGGGAGACCACCAAGCAAGAGTAAACTAAATTATTTTGTAAAGCTGGTAGCCATGCAGGATATGTGTGGCTTTTAAGAGATTTGTACACACCCGATGACATATTTGATTTTTAATATGATCACTTCAGAATTGCTGAAGGCTCCACACACTTGTAACATTTTAAACTACAACCATGTCCATGGTTAAGTACAAGGGCGCATACCCCAGGAATGTATGGATCACTAGGCATGAAAAGTGTCTTCCACATCTACCCTACATGGTTATGATCTAAAAATATTTGACAATTCAATTTAATTGCTCAAGAAATGTGGAAGTATTTCACTCCAAAAACAAACTTATATTAATTTGTGTTATTATGAACTTAAACATTTCGTGCCGACATACAGAAAACAACTGACAATCTGATCAACCAATCAACCAAAAGAGTGACTCCAATAACCTCACACCTGCGGGTCATATGGTTATTATGTCTAACTCTCTTTATACCATTACCAACCAAACATTTTCCTAAGTCTAGAAAATCAAACTTAATGCAATACATACCATTGATTTCCCTCTCCAGTGTGTTGGGTGACATGTGCCCAGTGATGTTANATTCAAGCTGCACGTTTAGATGGTGACTCATCATTTTCGCCGTAAGTTCAGCAACTTGAATCGATGTTTGCTTTTCTGAGTCAAATGCGAGGGCAGAAATGTGAATACTGTTCCGGCGACCATACTGCTCGAGGTCATTGATACCGGCCTCCTAAGTCTGATTTTTGGAATGGTTAGATTGTTTGAGAGTGTCAATCTCCTGATCCTTTGCACTGAGCTGCTGTTTAAGTGAAGTACACTTTGTATAGCAACACTTTGAGCTTATTTACAAGTATGTAGAAGGACTTCGTGACTCAAAAATTAATTAGAAGCTTTTGCTTAAGGCACTTTCGAGGAGATGTTATTTAAACAGACAACCATTTACTTATGCAGAATGACATAAACAAAACATATATGACCTTACATCAATTATCTAAAACTTCTTGCCAAAATGCTTAAAAAATACGATAATCCGTCATTCAAGAAACTAGCAATAAATGTACAATATATTGCAATTATAATACATTTAGGCAAGAACAAATGGATAAGATGTTTTTCGGATTCGCCGCACCTAAAATTGTCAAATAGATTAAAATAATATATATTTCTATTCGCCTGCATGGTCAGCTTTGCATTATGCTCGTTTTTATTTAAAACAAATATAGTTTGTATGTTTTTGGGGTACGCCTACATAGTTTGAGATATAGACTTTTTATGGTTCCTAAAACAAGTATAGGTACATAATGGCAGCATTTAGCTGTATGGTTCTTTTTTTTACACGAACATTTCATGAATGTTTGAAAGACAAGTAGGTTATAAGTTATGGAACAAATAAAAACTGCAGCAAGCGCACAATATTGACAAAGTAAACAATCATTATGATCCTCAAATTAACTACGAATAAGTTAAATAAACTGAAAAAACTGACTGTGGTTGGTCTTCGAAGATTGTCTAAGTTAGACCACCAGTTGTTAAAACTGACAGAATTATAGAAAAAATTGCGGAACTACAGTATAGCCTAACCTTATAATCTTACGTCACAACAATTACTAACATTTACAAAATTTTCAAAAGTTTATATATATATTTATATATATATATTTGTTTTATAAAACTATTTGTATTTTTATTGAAATTGCCCTCTTCAATCTTTCGGGACCAAATATGTCGAACAACTGATCATTGTGTTGTGGTTTTAACAGAAGAAAACAACTAATCTATATACAAATTGGTGAATACATAATACATTTTAATGTTTAAATAGTATAGATAGATTGCACCTGGATTAAAGACTTATTGTTAACGTCACGTCTTCGTGCACGATGTTCCAATAGGACACTAAATGAATAAAATGATTTGCTGGCAAAAAACAATGGAGTGCGTTGCCACAAATGGCTGACAATGCACGAAGTATGATGGAGGATGATTCTTTGTTTGTCAAAGCATTTTTACTTTCTGGCGAAACATTCAGATTACGTGTGGGCATGTTGTTGATTTTTGTGAAGCGTTGTTATGCGTGTTTTTCTTTTATAATGTGGACAACATATGTAATAATGTGCATGTATTGTAATAAGTCTATATTTTATTTTCGGTTAAAGAATACGGTTTTTTCCGTAAACATATTTTCCAAGATTCGGTTTTCTGCTAGTTTCCTTGATAATACGTCCAAGGATCGCCTGGTGTCGTCAACTTTGGCTGATAAGTTGCTATACTTCACCTGAAGGTAAATGGTAGTTAAAGTTGCCATATTTTCATTCGTATTTGCCTGCATAACATTTATAACAAACATAAACAAGAAACCGTCGGAGACGAGTGATGCTAACTAAAGTTTTTTCTGTCACTATATTGCACTATATATTCAGATAAAAGGCTAACGTCTCGAGGGGCATAACTTTGGACAAAACAATACGATGGATGGTTTAGCAACTTAAAAATGTCAAAGGGCCAAAACTCTCTTAATAAATCATCTAACCAGAACCCACTAATAACATGCGCATCTCCTCAAGGTAGTTAAGCTTCACATAAAGCTTCATTGAATTCCCGTTATAAGTTGCTGAGAAATAGCTCGGACAAGAATTGCACTATATGTACAATGGAAAATTTTAAAGGGCTATAACTCTGTAAAAAATTATCCGACCAGAACCGGCTGATAATATGCACAACGAGAAACCTTATTATACAATTCCGTCATTTATTTACGTAAAAAAAACAATGGAAAAACAGTTCGACAAATTAAAGCGCTGAGTGTATTGCAGTTGTTTGCTCTTTGTATGTTTTCAATATCAGTCACAGGAAATTAAGTTCGACCTTTTATGGTTGGTACATCTAACGGCCATGAAAAATACAAAAAATAATGTGATTTCACAGAAATTGTCTACAGGGTCGAGATTTTGCTTCTTCATGGGTGAGATTTAGCAAACACCTCAAGGGAAAAAAATGACATTTACTTTATCTCTCTTAATTTACTACAGGATTTATACAAACTCATCGTGAGTAAAAATATGAAGCGAAGTTTAAAAAACAGTACATAGTCAAATGCATCTTTAGGTCACAATATACTAAATAGTTTCCTTATATATTTCAATGTAAAAGCAACAACTTTAAGCCAAAATAAATGCAACCTTTTGCGCATACAGACCCCCAAAACCTACATTTTCTCGAAGAGCAATCTTAGCTGAGTTGATTTAAACAATAAAAAAGGTATGTCATGTACAAACCAAGAAAGAACTTTTCAAAAGTCAAAATGGACTGTTTTCTCGCCCTTTTTTTACCGGCTACTCTCCAGAAAAGAGGTATCCGCCAAACCGTCATGTTTCACCCAGTAGTCTCAAATCTAAAACATGACAATGATTTATAAGTGCACACCAATGCCTTACCTTATAAAAAGAAAAGTTATCATGCGAAAGAAACCAACAACAAATGTTTAAACCATTACAACATATCTTCCATCGGTGCACTTTGATTTTTTTAGAGAGTATAGCACTACATGAAAAATTTATTTAGTATACTGTAACCTAAAGGAAAAATATCTTCTTATTAAAATGTGTTTTTCTTGCATATTCCTATCTTCCTATTCATATTGCACACATATAATAAGTTTGGCTGGATTATCTGTCCATTTGGCCATTTTTTTTCATATTTTCACACGCGGGTGTTT